>CAUZXS010004770.1:0-29224 GCA_963585895.1 Sepioteuthis lessoniana | reverse complement strand
AATGTAATTCACCTATGATTTCTTAAAATTTGCAATAAAAATAACATAAAATAATAAAATCATTGTGAGAGTAAAGAACATCTATGCATTTTATTGGATAATTTCAGAAAAAATGTTAAGAAAAAGAAATCAAGAGGGCGTTTCCATGAATAATTTCATGAATTACCCAACAAAATTTGATCTGTACATAGATATTGTCTTAGTATTGTATATGTTCTGTGCAAAGACTTTTTTTAAGGTTGATATGAGAAGATAGTAAAAAGTTGAGATGCCCAATAAGGCTAAATAAACAAATAAATTACCTATCAATAAGTTCTTTTTGGTTTTAAGTATTAATAGCAAGTGTGTATTGTATTGTGACAATGCTCTTCCTTACATGTCAGCCCTTATTCTATTAAAACATACAATCAACTTGTGTGTTTTGTCTATATAATATTCCATTAGGGTTTCATTGAAAACGTGTATGAATGTTACTATTGGGAAACCTAAAGTATACAATAAGATTATCTTAAGATGTTACTGTAGACATGTCTATATTGCCAGCAAGAGTTATTTTTATGCAACTGCAAGTTCCCTGACCATCAATGCAGTCCATACGGAAGTAGTTCATATCTACAATGATTTAAGTGCTCCATCAAAGTTAAGAAGAAACTAAAGGAAAAATACTCATAATAGCAGTAATAAAATGGGTCAGAATTGTTAAAAAAAACTCAAGGATAACCAAAAAAGTTGCCCAGTTGACTGGGGCTGTAGAATACACTGACTGCACCTCTGCAGAGGGGTAACCTCCCCACCACCACCAGCAATGAGTTTCCTGGGTATGACACTAAACAATCTGATGGTGAGATTCCAGTGATGCTGGAGCATTGGGGAATGCAGAGCACCCCTTCATTGTCATTGCTCCCAGGTCCATTCTGGCCCGGAATGGTAGCACCTGATAGGGCCCTATCTATGGGTTAAATAGAACTTCATACTTATGCTAAACTGAATTGTTCCAATTCGAACTGTTAGCTTGAAATAGAAATGTTTTTGACAATTAAACTGTACTTACATTTAAACTGCGTGCTTATGCTGAACTGAATTGTTTGAAATGGAACTATTTTTGACATTGAAACTGTACTTACACTAAACTGAATTGTTTAATATAGAATTGTTTTTGACATTTAACTATGTGTTAACAAAATCTGAACTTATACTAAACTGAATTAGCTGAATTAAAACTGTTTGAATAAACTGAATAACTTGAAATAGAAATGTTTTTGACATATAAACTATGTACTCATACTGAACTGAATTTTTTGAAATAGAACTATTTACATAAAATAGATTTAGCATTAAATAACCTACAAAAGTTGATATGCCATAAAACCTAACCAACCAACATAACCAAAAAAGAACGGGTAAAAGAACTCTGGCCCACAATCAAGCATTTATTAGAGTATACATTCAAATGACTATGTTATAAAAGTGATATCCTCATCATCACGGCATAATGACAGCATAGATTCTTTTGACTCTCTCTTACCATCCATCCCTAGAGGCTATCACTCTTGACACTTCCTCAAGATGGCATCCAGTGTCTGCATAGAATTGATGAACAACTTTGTTGTTTCCATGAGTACGCATTTTCTCAATCTCTCTGCCATGACCAGTATGTGACACAAGATCAGTTTTTTAGCAGAGTTTAACTAATTTTAATTCAGACTTTTCCTTCTCCTAAACTAGTTGTCATAGCAAGGTTAAAGTTTCTGCAGTTCAGCCAACATTGATGTTCAGGATTCCATGGATGAATATCACTTAAGAGTTTGTCCTTACTTCTCCAGCAGTGCCAAGTATTTCTTGTTTGTTTTACTTGTATGGTTTCTGAGATGGGTGGCAAGTGGCTTTACAGCTGCTGTTTTGTAGGGTGTTGATTCTAGGATTTTTTAAAAACAGTATGCAACATACTTGAGTAGTTCTCATTGAGATTTTTATGAAAATCTAAGAGGTGTAACCCTTGTGGTTTTTGAAAGTAATTTGGGATTTCTACTCTCAGTCGGTCGGATGGGATTTTCCTTTCCTTCCTTTTTTCTCTTCTTCACTTTCACTTTTTCTCTTCAAATCTATGATCAGTTCCCAATGTATGTGCTGCAACTCAAAACTCTAATTCTTGACTGAACTCTGTCTATTTATTGACACAGCTTTTCAACATCAGGGCACTTGAATCAAAAATCATCGTAGCAACATGGTCAGGACAATCATATAACATCTGGGCATCTGAATCATACCTTGCATCCGTGTCACACTCAAGTCAAACTTTTTGGATTCGGGAGGATGCGGGTTCGATTCAGACTGGCAATTCAAAGTCTACTCCTCTTTCTTATAGAATACAGTAATTCCCATTCATTGCTGCCATCTGACTCCCGTTCTCAACCACAACCATACAGGCAGAATTCTTGTTTTATTTTTCATGATTTTTATTTTGGGGGAAAAGCCTGTGTTGCAAGTTATGTACACAAGTTCTTAACATGTTTATATTTTGTGCATAGAATAAAGATTTGACGAAATAATTAAAGATCACGTAAAATGATTTTTAATCTTGAATTTTATATATTTTGGGTGTGCCAGGTGAATGTGCCACGACCACAAAAATGGTTAATTTTCTTTATAGATATTAAGTAAAATCAATAATATAATCATCGAACCTAATAAGAAAATTAATTTTTTATCCCCTGTTGGTAGCTTTTTTGAGTTATCATGTTATATCTCTGCAGCGAGTTGTATCAGCAATACGATACAAAATAAGAATAATGGGAAAGTGACAAAAATAAGGCCTGAAGGGTTTTGTGACATTGTTCTAGTATGTGTTTGTTCTCAGGTTAGAAGTTGTTTTGCCTAAATTCATTTGTCAATCAACCTCTGCATTTTATTTAACTTTATGAACTCTCAATAAAACTTTATTTGGATGATGATAATACTTACTTTTCTATAAACTGCTGAGAGAATTTTTTTAGCAAAACAGTGGGGATTCCCCGTGTAGTGGCTAATACGCTGGACAACAACCTTGTAGCAAGTGAGTTAAAATTCCAGTCATACTCTTACATTCACTTTTGGACTAATACCCTTCAGAAAGGTATGAACCTCCTTTTGCCTTTCCCTACCAGCTATGGGTTTAATTGTAACACTACTGTTCTTCAACAAGAATGGCTTGGCATTAAATAACCCATGAAGGTTGATATACCATTAAACCAAACCTTATGCCTGAATAGTAAGCTCATTCTGTGGCAATATATATCTATTCAAACCTTCTATACACAGAGGCAGAATTTTTTCCTACTCCTAAACTGGTTGCCTCACCAAGGCTAAAGAACCCAATCTGCTCAGCAATTTATGAATAGCAAGGAGAAAGAGAGATGGTTTCATGCCTTTTTCAAGGTTATTAAGATAAAATGAAATGCTGAGAACAAATTCTTAAGGTTTTTGCTAAAAAAAGAAATATTCTCTGATAAAACTATCTGACCTAACAGTAATAATAATAATCTCTCTTGTTCAAACCTTTGTTCCATAAACCTTAAAAAAAAATCAATGACTGTTCTCAAAGGAAAAAGATTTACTGCACACTCCACTTCTGTTGTTCACAGGGTTTTTGTTTTATTATATGAGTGCTATAAATTTTTTAGAGAAACCATTGAAGTAAATAAACAAAAGGTTGCAATACAAAGAGATTGTAATTACTTGAGTGAATCAAAAGTTTTGCAAGATTTTAGTTATGTGGGGTACAATTCAACCACTCTTAATGCTTTTGCCAAGGTCGTAAAAGTGATGAAACTTGCTGAACTATGAGATGTTGAGTTCATCTGACACACACTGATTTGCTTCTATGGCTTGGAGCATGGCCTTGGAATCCATAGTCTTAGGTGTACTTGAACTAGTTCTAGCAATGCAAACAAAAAATTTTTCACAATCTGACTACAATCTGAAGGTGGAGTTGATCTGTGATCAACTCCACCTTCCCCTTCTGCGCAACAACTGTTTTTGGTTGCTTCTACAATGTCTTGGCTCATTTTGAAATTGTGAAGCACAAGTTCACATACCAGATTATGTTGCACATCCATCTTGGTTGGTTGTTTGGGTTTTATGGTATATCAACTTTTTAAAGTTATTTAATGCCAAATCCATTTTTATACAAATAATCAGTCCTATTTCAAATGATTCAGTTTAGCATTTGTAGACTACTCAATTGTCAAAAACATTTCTATTTCAAGCTATTCAGTTCAGTCAAACAGTTCTAATTCAAACAATTCAGTTTAGTATAAGTATAGATTTTGTTTACACATGGTTAAATGTCAAAAACAGTTCCATTTCATTCCATTCACTTTAACATAAGTTTGTAGTTTTGTTCTATTTGACCCTTAGATAGGACCCTATTAGGTGCTTCTACTCCGTGCCAGAGTGCACCTAGGAGAGATGGTAATGAAGGGGTGCTCCGTATTCCCCAAAGCTCCAGCATTACTGGAACCTCACCATAGATTGTTTAGTGTCATATCCAGGACACTCTTTGGGGTGGGGGTCGTTAGCCTTCTGCAGAGATGCAGTTAGTGTATTTTAACAGCCCCAACCGATTGGGCAAGCACATTCATCTGTGTGGCTCTCAAATCACAAATGGAGTAAAGCAATGCACCACTTTTCAGCATATCCATTATCCTGACAGTCAACCATAATGGTACCTTGTATCTACCATTGCTTGAACTGCTTCAGTCATGTGATATATGTGCCACACACTAGTATGTACCAAAATAATGCAGAAGTTTTGACTCATCTAAGTATTTTGGTAAAATTGCTGGAAACATTCAGAAAACATGGAAAAGTCTGTAGAGAAGAGGAAAATCTCGTATTTTGGTTTGGCGCCCAATTTATTTCAACACTTAATTTCACCCAATCAGGATGACTTATCCTATTCAGCCTGGACCTTCATTTCTGGCTTGCAAAACGGGTGAGTGGCCAAACCTAGTCTCTTTGGCTTGAGACGGCGACCAGAACAAACGTTCGTCTGGCTGTCCCTGCTTAGCGATGCTTTTTAACATAGCAACACCAGCAGCAACATGGACACTCAATGAGGGAACCATCTAATTTATGGATTTCGTACAAGGAATCCCAGTTGAATATGAATTGGATGCATTCAGCATGCCTTCCACAGGCACCACTTCATGTCACCCCCAAAAATGGCTATGTCGATCTGAGCGTAACTCCGCTCTCAACACTATTCCCTTTTCACCTCTGGTCCCCATTAATGGAGATAACGCATACTCTCCCCCAAATACCAGATACAAAACTACACGGTGACTCTAAACTCAATCCCTCACACGTCCCGCAACACACGCTGCCATCTCAACATCCCGCTAAGCCATTTTCTCCAACACTAACAAGCCTAAACTCCACAAGTCTTACAGCACCAAAAGCAAACCATATTTCATGCTGCAAATAAAAATTTTCCTTGTTGTGTTGTTAAAGAAAAGTTTCATAATTCATTTGTGTTGCCTAAAAAATATAGTGTTAGAGAAATTAACAATTTCCTGAAACACTATAAGTCTTTGAATCCGAAAATATCACTTCTACAGTAAAATACAATGGTTGCAGAATGATGATGTGGAAATATTTTGTTGCTAATTGAAATAACTTCCTTCAACAAACTGAAGAAATAATGAGAAATGAAGCTGTAAAAATCCGAGAAAAAAAATCTGATTTCTTTAGGAAAATTTTCAAAGTTAAATCTGGATTGGTTGTACTAGCAAGGTAAACCAAAGTAAACTTCAAAATTAGTGTCAAGTTGTTTGGTTTTAAACAAAATTAAGGTCCTAGAGCAATCATCACTGATGTTGAAGTTTGTGTAATTTATCTTGGTATCTCTTTATGTATGATTGTCTCCCTTGTTTTGTAGTTGTTAGCTCTCCAATAAATATAACATTCAGCTAAACATGTATCAATGCAGCACTAACATTGATAGAGAAAGCAATTTTCTTTCATGTGACAGTTATTATTATAGTTCAACTTATGTTGAAACTTGTTTGAAAAAAAAAAGATGGTTTCCTTTACAAAACAGCCACTTATTTTGCAAGGTGAAGAGTTGTACTTGAAATAGAAACAAGATTTAGGACCAGGCAATATTTTTGTTACTGCCCCAGAACATACCTGAAGGTGTTTGACATTTGGTGATAGTGGATATTAGCTGAATAGAGAGATTACAAGTCATTATTGACAAGCTTGACAAAATTTATTTCTGTGACAAACACACTGTCATACATGGCATTCAAGGATTTTTATTTCTACAAAACAACTGCAGAAGTGAACATAAACAACTTTTTGGCATGGTACAAATTTTTGTATCAATCATTACATAATATTGAAATTACTTTACCTGAAGGAGTTCAGGCCATTTTTGTTTTAGATGCAGCAAATGAATCAGAAGAAAAGGAAAAGCCAGCAAGAACAATGTGCACAGCATTAATTAATTATTCTCATTAGTTAGTAGCAACCCAGAAGTCAAAGAGGATAAAATCAGACATTAGATACCCCAAGCTGAACTAAAAAGATCAGTCCTGAATTTCATGTCAATAATTGAATTTAATCCTTAGAAGAATTTAGGACTGACATGCAATTAAAAAAGAATACTAAAAACATTTTGATGCACTGTATTCAGACAAAAATATATTTTGTAAATCATTGCTTGATGCTAAAATAATCCATAAAAAGATAACATCTGTTCAACTCAACCTCCTATTATTTGTTTTCTGTTTGCTTTGATCCCATTTACCGTGAAGACTCCTCTGCGAAAATATTCAGCGATATTTTGTTTGGCATAATTTGCTAAAATTCCTCTTCTCCACATAACACCGCATTGAAAATTTACAAAGAAAAATCAATTCAGAACATGCACTGGAAAACAGGAAAATCTCACTAGTTTAATGAAAATTTGCAAGGAAGCATAGTTAAAATTTTTCGTGAATTATTTAAAATCTAGTGAAGAATCATACTGTATATCTGTCAACTTGATTGATATCTATATCTACATAAATCAATATCATGATTGATCGTATATTACATTGAGTGTTTTGTCTACGTGTGGAAGATAAATGAATGTTTTAATAGTCGAAATTTTAGTTTGAACTATCTCGCTTAGATGTAAATAATTGAAAAACTGATGGATTGATGTTGTGACATATAGTTTAGTTTTTAACTGTTTCATTGAATGAAAATTGAAATGAATGAAAATATAGAAACTATCACTTTATTTGGACAAAAGTTCACGCTTGAAATAACGGTCTGATTGATTGCTAGGAGTGAGAGCATAACTAATTAGAGAAGGAGTCTGATATGATCTTTTCTAGTTTGAAAGATCTGGTGAATCAAAGAATCAGACAGCAAATTCAAACTTCATTGCGTTTTTCTTTGCTGATTGTTTTTGGCATTGATCTTTCATCTAATTATCACCAACAGTTATTAAATGCTTTAATCTTATAATATGGCTTCTGGGACACATCTGTAAAGATGTGAAGGCTACTTAATTTCAAAGACTCCTCTATCAGTAGAAATATGAAGAACACTCTAAAAGTAAAGCTTCCTATTTATTTTCATGGAAATTACAACAGATATGGGGAGCTCAATGATACCATAGAATTGGGCATCTTTTCAACTACAATACATGCTTATTTTCAAAGGAAATGGACCTGACAACCTGAGCTCAAATCATAGATGGAACTGGTTGCATTTCAGTTTGCACTAATGCTCTTGAGAAAGGTATTAATCTCTCTGTTCTCCTTCTAGCTATGGGTAAATAGAAGAGCAGATAATTTCTTTCTTTGCTCAATGGCATATCAACCTTTGTGAGTTATCTAATGCCAAAGCCAACCTTGTAGAAGAACATCTGTGATGCTATTTAACTCATAGCTTGGGGAATAAGAGGGTTCATGCCTTTCTCAACCATATTAGTCTAAAAGCGAACATAATAGAACAACTGGAGTTTGAACTTGCTTACTTCAAGGCTGTAGTCCAGCACTTTAGTCATAATATCATGAGGATTCCTCTTGGTTGAGTGGATTAGTCTTTTTAGACTTGGTACAGCAAGGAAATGGGAAGTTAACAAAGTTCAAATCCAGGATTAAACCATTTGCATTTTAATTTTGTGCTAATGTTCTTAGCAAAGGCATGAATCCCTCTCTTTCCTTCTTAGTTATGAGTAAATAACAGAGCAGACTGGGTTATTTAACCTTGTTATAGAAAAGAAATGGCCATGGCAATACAAGTTCAAATCCTAATCAAAGCTGTTAGAGTTTCAATTCACAATAATCCCTTAAGGAAAGGTATAAATCCAGCTCTTTTTACTTCAGCTATGGGTAAATAATAGAGTATGCTGAGTTCTTTATCTTTGGTAAGGCAATCAGTCTAGGAGGAGGAAAACTCTAAATCTAGACCAGCTGTACAAAAATTCTGAATTCAAACCAGCTCTACTCTGCTTAAAAATTGACCATATGTCATATCCTGACATATGGTGGTGGGGTGGGGCAAAAAAATGTACACACTATTTTTTCACATAGCCACCACCATTAGCAATGTATTTATTTATCTGGCTCCCCACAAGGTCAGTTTAAGGTAGAGGTTACCTAAAGGAAGTGAACATTTTATAAAGTGGAAACATTGACTATGTATTTTCACCAGTGATTATGCTTCCATCACATAACTTCTTTTGAAAGATATTCCTCCAATAACGGATGCAGGAAGTACCATAACATCATTGGATAGAGAAAGTCTTCAACTTCTATGTGTACTATTCTACACTTATAGTTTCCATCATTAGCTATGTACTTCCACCTGTGATACACAAGATCCTGCATTCTTCCATCGTATGACAGTTGCAAGGTATGTTTTTTATTTTTTCATAGAAACTACAACATATACAGGAAGCACAATAAAATCATTATTTTTCTACATAATCCATACCATTTGCATTTTTGCATGCAATAAACAATCTATCACCAGTAAAGTAAAAGTTGGCGACTGTAGACAAAGGCGACCCAAAGGCTCCCTTTTCGTTAGCTACTACTCTGAAGTGTAGGGGAGGGCGCTATTCCTTTCCCTGGGTTACTTGACTTTATTCTTTATACTTTATAATTTATATATACTTTATTCTTCATACTTTATAATGCTGATTGTTAAGCAAGGACATATTGAGTACCATTTTTTTGAGTCTTTGGTACAACTTTACCTGGGATTGAACCCTGATCTCCCTGACCATTGGTGAACACTCTACCAGTAAAATCCATTTAAAATCCCTATTTTCAAATTTCTCTAAATTTATTTAAAAGTTGCTCTGATAAGAGCTTCATGAAGCCGATGCTTTTTTTTTGTCACGATGAATATTGTATAATTATATAACATCAGCCATCTGTTATGATAAATATTTTTGCTTTGCAATGTATATTCCTTAGTATGTGTAGTAGTAATGCCACGAACAATCTTACCTCGAAGAAACAGAAGGTGTGCTCTCTCTGCTACCGGCACATGGAAACCAGAAGAAAAAAAGGACACAAGTGGTATGACTTGTTTTATGGAGGAGAACAAGATAAGCCTCCATGAAGTGGCGAGATTTGATGAATATAAAAGAGAATAAGTTTGAAGTGGAAACGCACAGTATTTTGCTGATGTCTGATTGGAGAAAATCCAGCAGTTTATTTTGCATGTTAAATAATTTGACTACCCCCCAATAGGTTGATTCCACTTCGACTAGACTTCCAAAACCACGAACAGTATGAATACAAATAAAATTTTAACCAAACAAATGGCAAACTAGCCTGTAGAATGGAGTGGTTTATTTATTTATTTTTTTTAGACTGTTTGGTATTTTCTGTAGTTAGACTGTAAATATTTACATTATCAATTTAATAACAAATAAACTTTATTCTCTTCAAAATATTTCCCTTGAGAAGCCTCAATTACTCTCACTGATCCTGTAAACTAGTTTTGCCATAAAGACATTATTCGTGTTGCATTTCTTGGGCAGAAATAGCCAATAGAGCCTATTTCTCTTTGGGTACAACTGGTTTGAATTCAGTTATACTTCTCCTAGACTGGTTGCCATAGCAAGGTAAAAGAGCCTAGTCTACCCTACTCATAGCCAGATGGGGGATAATTGAATTCATACCTTTCCTAAGGGTATTAATGCTATGTGAAATGCAAACAGCCTAGTTCACAATTTGACCAAGGTAGACGAGTCTACTTCCTACAAAAATAACCATTATGCCATGAGCACCTTGGGAAGCCACACACTGACAAAGACATCATTACCAGTGCTAGAAGTCTTTAACTGACACTGCTTTCTGTTAGTTCATTATAACTTGTTACATGCTCTCAACAGTTCACAAAAGGCAACAACAATGCTTGGGTTTTGAATTTTCATAAATGGAAATTGTCATAAAAACTCAAATCAGAGGG
This sequence comes from Sepioteuthis lessoniana, assembly GCA_963585895.1. NCBI lineage: Eukaryota > Metazoa > Mollusca > Cephalopoda > Myopsida > Loliginidae > Sepioteuthis > Sepioteuthis lessoniana. The sequence continues at coordinate 18,760 of CAUZXS010004770.1, read as the reverse complement.
GGAAAGGAATATTATTTGGGACCCAAAATTTCTTCATAGAGAATGAGTCTACAAAGTTCTAAAAATATCTTTTGATATCTATTAAGTCATGGAACTGTTTTTTCTTTATCAGATTGGCAACCCTATTTCTCAGTCATCCAAAAATACTTTTTGCCGCTTATGATACCAGACAGATCTTGATCATCATGAAGTTAGGATAACTTATAATACATTTCTATCTGAAAATTTAATATTGAATTTAATCTGACCCATTGCTATGCTCTGATGTGGGAATGGCCTCTCCTGGAAAACACTTGCTTCTTTGGTGAATGTTATATGAACAGATATGTTTCTGTGAACTTTCCAAGTACAAATTGAAAAGCTAAGAAATGAATATAGTAAAATAGAGATAACCTTAGTTAGAAAATTTTCTGATGTGAAATTTTATATATCTGTCATTTTCTTTTTTTCTTTATTATTATTTTTTAAATAGGGCATTGTTCCAGATTTAAACTGATCAAAGTAGGTTGAAAAAATTCAACTTCAAGTAAGAAATGAATGAATCAAATACACTTCTGGTGTATTTGCCTGTGGAGGTGCCTGTGGTGTAATGGTTATCGTCGCAGGATATGGACACGGCGACACGAGTTCAAATCCTGGACATGACTGATTGCATTTCACATAGCACTAATACCCTTGGGAAAGGTATGAATCCAAATATTCTCCCTCCAGCTAATAGTAGGGCAGACTAGGTTCTTCAGCCTTGGTGAGGCAACTAGTCTAGGAGAAGGAAAACTCTGAATTCAAACCTGTCAAACTCTGCTTAAAAACTGACTTTGTGTCATATCCTGCCTGAGCGGAGGGGTTGGTAAATAGTATCAAATACACTTCTATGCACAAAGTTCATACCTGGATTATCATGAAACACTTCTATTCTTCATCCCCACCACACTTAGTGGATGCCCCTCCTACTCACAAGTACCTTGGCAACAGTCTTCTTTGGATCATGTGTTCCATTTAACCAAAGAAAATCATTGATAATTGAAAATAACCAAACTGAAAGTGAATTCTTAGAGGCAAACATGAACTAAATGTTTTCAAGGTCAACATTTATCAGCTGATTTTCAATCCACATTCCTAACACAAAGTTTTATATCGAACATATGAATTAGATGTTTTTTGTATTGTCAGGGAAACAATCTACAGAAATGCAGCGACATTTGTAGGCAAGATTTGTATTGTTTAATTTATTTACCCCCACCAAACCCTCCAAAAAACAAACAAACAACAGCCATATACTCACATGGTCCTTGAAATCAATATATGAGGTACCACCCGAAAGTTTAAATAATTGATTGATCAGTCTGTTCAATTAATAAGTCACCCAACATTTTCAATGTGTTGCCAGTTGTTTTGTTTATTTCTTGAAATTACTCCATCAGAAAATATTGACTGTTTTCTATATGTTTTTTCTCTGACTTTTGATGCTGTTTTAAGCATTACTTTTTTCCAAACATTGGTTTGCCCTCCCCCACACATAAATACATGCACACATACACATTTGCTCATATTTACACAAATGTGTACACACACACACACACTTGTGAGCTCATTTGTACACATGTATTCATGTAAATGCTTACACACATATACATGAATGCCCCCCCATATATATATATATATATATACACAAATATGGGTGGAAGCCTTAACACAAAAAATTCATAAATTTGGAATTTATTGAATTTTTTATAAGAAATGTTTGAAATTAATCAAATTTCTGTGCCAAATTTTATTACTGTTATCATTAATATTATCAAAATTATTATTATTCTGTTTAGCGTGGAAATTGTATTCTTCAACATAGCCTATTCTGCAGAAATTCACAGCACTTCCAACAAAAGGAAGTTCTTCCACATTTACAGTGGCCTAATCTCATGCAGAAACAAGATGAAGAAAAGTTCTTCTCTTTTTATTTTCATTTTTTGCCTACAGCATATTCACTTGGAAAATCTTCTCTCTTACTTGGCAGGAAACAATAGTGATATCTTTTAAAAAAAAGTTGGTTTATTGAATACAAGCAAGGTCACCTCATGCTGCCTAGTTTAAAATAGTTTCCTAATTAATACTGATGCTTTTTTGGCTAAATATGACGGAATAAATTAATCCTATACAATTCTGTAAAAAAAAGGTGGAATAGTTGTGTCTATTATAAGAGGAATAGGTCTAACAAATTGATAGGACCTGGTATTGTCAATGAATGAGAATCCAAGCAAAAGTTAATGAAACATATAGGTACATATATGAAAGTTCATCTACCAAATGACATATATGAAAGTTTATTTTTGTTGGTTAATGCATTAGGCTTCCAATAATAAGGGAACAGTAAATACAGATTTCTGACAATTATTATGAAGCAAAGAAAACAGTGGCAATGCACATGACAAAGATGAATAATTAACAGATGCAGAAGAGACCTATTGCAAGAAAATATTGCTGTCAACCTGCAACAGTATTTAGGAGAATGATGCTATTTCTGAAAAAGTGATGAAATTAGCTGATCTAACCAAGCAAGGGCGAGTAGTTAACTGTAAAACAAGAGACCAGTGTGAATTTAAACATTTAAATGTTGCTTGTAGCCATTTTACAAATTCAAGCTCTGCTACCAGTTGTAAAATTTCAGTGACCATAGAATGGTAACAGTGAAAGATAGTTGTAGCTGAGATTCACCAGGCAAGTAGTTAAGAAGTTATTTAATTGACTTCCCAGCAAATCAGTATATGACATAAGATTATTTTATTGCGGAAAGCCATGCACAAGTTGAGATTCATGTGTAACTGGACCAAAAAATGCTTGGTTCCATAGACTGTCCTCTTTTGGGGTACCTCAGGTGCCAAGCAATAAACTCAACCCTGCAAAGCAGTAACAGACTGGATGGAAGGCATTCTGAGACCAGGCAATCATTAACCCCTCACATGCCCAGCTAGGTGTCAGAAATAAACTGCTACCAAAATCCTGATTTAAAACAGAAATGGGCAAATGTAAATAAGCCTTAAAATTTATTATCTTCAGTGAAAATAGTGCACAATTGGAGCAATATGTTTAGGCACGCTTGAATAAAATCCTTTTGGAAAAAGTAAATGAATGTTAACTGCACAAATTTCTGTGCTGAAAAAAAAAATTGTCATATTCATGGCCATCACTGAACTGAGTGACATCCTTTAATTTGATTTTTAAATGTTTTTTTAAATGGTACATACTCTACACCTTCATCATCATCAAATGGGCCCAAGAGTATTAGTACAAAAGTAAAATAATGCAAACTGCTTCATCCAGGACTTGAACTTGGATCACTGTGTCAATTTTTTAAGACAATACTTATTACACCAAATACCTCAAGAATGTATCACATTATTTTACTATACTCATTCTGGTTGCTATACTCTCAATATTTCAACCACTGTACTCTCCTACCTTCTGAAGGTGTCATTTATTGAATTTGGTAACCTTCTGGGAATTTTGAACTTAAACCTTTATTTGAATCATGAGGGTAGAAAGCTCTCATTTCACCATCCACGTCTGAGGGGCATCTTGCATCAGCCACCTTTTGCCTTTTTTGGTAACCTTCTAGGAATTTTGAACTTAAACCTTTATTTGAATCGTGAGGATAGAATGCTCACATTTCACCATCCACATCTGAGGGGCATCTTGCATCAGCCACCTTTTGCCTTTTTTGGTAAACTTTTAGGAATTTTAAACTTAAACCTTTATTTGAATCGTGAGGGTAGAATGCTCTCATTTCACCATCCACGTCTGAGGGGCATCTTGCATCAGCCACCTTTTGCCTTTTTTGGTAACCTTCTAGGAATTTTGAACTTAAACCTTTATTTGAATCGTGAGGATAGAATGCTCACATTTCACCATCCACATCTGAGGGGCATCTTGCATCAGCCACCTTTTGCCTTTTTCGCCATCACAGGAATTGAGATCAGGGATTGAAACTACAACCTCCAGTCTGCTAGGATATTTGAATTGATGTCTCAACCCTCTCAGCCATGTGTCCTGGGAACATTGTGATGAAAATCACTGTCTGCAATGTATAGAAAATAATAATAACAATGCCTAATCTCAGAAATATAGACAGAAAAGAGGCCTCACCACAGAACACCCACTCTCTTCTCAGGAAGGGTTTTATTTGCATTTATTTTCCTTCTCATTGACAACCTCAGTGCTTGAATAAACAGACAATCATTCTGACAACCTCTTAATCTGGTATGTCAACGTGATATGATTACTTTTTTTTTAATATTCTTAAATCAGCCTCTAAATGCTATTGATTATAAGTAAGCATATAGAATCTATATTCAGCATTTGTATTTGATGTTTCCTTTTATCCCTTTATTGGCCAGGTTGTCTGGCTACAATGCACTTTCATTTCATTCTTGATCTTGCCTCTCTTCCCCATATTGGCCAGAATCACTTGATGATCTCAACTTCTCAGAGTCTTGGAAGTCTTCCGACAGATTGTTTCCAGTCTCTTGGATACCACTCAATAACTGCATGGGTCTACCTGCTCCCTGTGAACTTTGCTACATGTCCAGCCCAATGGAATTCCTGCTTTTGGTATTTGGAATCATATTCTTCATTTCACTCTTCTCTTGAAATACCTCACTTCAGATGTAAAAAGTAAGTAAAGTTGGTGACCGTAGTTGAGGATGACCTGAAGGCTCCCTTTTCAATAGCTACTACACCAAGGTGTCGGGGAGGGTGCTACTCCATTCCCTGGATTGCTCCCCTTTACCCTTGATACATACCCTATAAAGCTGAGTGGTAAGCAAGGCAGCATCAAGTACCATTTTTTAAGTGTTTGGTATGACACAACCTGGGATTGAACCCCGGTCTCCCGGACCATTGGCAAACACTCTACTCATTAGACCAATGGCCAGATGTACTCATGTCATAATATTCCAGGCATGAATATTTCCATAGCGCTTTCTGTCATATCTATTTTTTGCTCTTTTTTCTTCTTGATAGCTCACATTTTGCTTGTATATAACATCGCTAGTAGAATGGTGCCGTTGAAGAGATTGACATGTAAGGTCTTGTTCAGCTTTGCCTTTTATCAAATACCTCCTGCAATGATTTTATTCTCTACAAAATTTCCACATCCATATCTCAGAACATATTCACCATCCATCCTAAGTAAATGTACTTTTTCAACTCCTTGATTTCATCTCTTCTCACTACTATATGTCTCTTTAGTACATCTTTGGGACACATGATTTTTACATTTAGAGCAGTAAATCCATTTCCAATCCTTGTAAAATCTATTATGTCATTTTATCAATGTTACACTTCTCTTTTATTTTATTTATTAATCTATTCAGTTCTTTATATCTTCTGAATTTATTGATGAAGTTATCTTGCAATTGATCTGTCTTAAAATACTTGCTTACTTATGAATCAATAATAATAAATGGAAATCAATTAATAGATCTATCTCCAAACATATACCTTATTCATCATGTACCTTGGGACATAATTTTCATATATTTCAATTTCTTTGTTGCAATTCTATTTTTCTTATTCTCTTACAAGGAAGAAACTAGTAAAGTTTCAAAAGGTATGTGCATAAGTTACCAGCACATTCTATTTTGAAAACTAAAGACTGAATAGACAGCTGAAAACGAGGGAAGTCTTAGAGGCATAGATGCTGTCATGCTGGATAGTGACATTATAGTGAATAAGTTCAAACTCCAGTCACACTATTACATTTACTTTCAGACTAATAACCGTGGAAATGGTATAGATCCTCTTATCCTTCTACCAATGGGTTAAATATTACCACTTGTAGTAGTAATGCCATGAACAATCTTACCTCGAAGAAACAGAAGGTGTGCTCTTTCTGCTACCGGCACGCGGAAATCAGAAGAAGAAAAGGACGCAAGAGGGGTGACTAATTTTATGGAGGAGAATGTGATAAGCCCACGTGAAGTGGCGAGATTTAATGAGCATATAAGAAACTAAGTTTGAGGTGGAAAAAGCAGAGCAGTATTTTGCTTATGTCTGATTGGGGAACATTCATCAGTTTATTTTGTGTGTTAAATAATTTGACTACCCCCCAATAGGTTGATTCCACTTCAACTAGACTTCTAAAACCACGAACACCACTATTGTTCTTCAACAAGGCTGGCTTTCATATTAAATAATTATTGTAGTATCATCCCTATTTCAATTCTCAATGGTCTCTTCCAATAAAGATATAAAAGTTGAGTGTAATCCACTCAGTGAGTAAGTAGCAAATTGTATTACTTGCTTTTTGATATATTATAGGACTTTACACTCCTATAATTTAATTTGGGTGGTATGCCACTTGTTCCCACAACAAAGATGGCAGACGTACACATATTCAGTCTTTGGAAACCATTGGCCAGGAGAACCATGTGACCTGCGTAAAACTACGTCCTGCATTTGGAGCCACTTACAAGACATGTATTTTCTATAAATACGTTGTCTTCAAACACTCTTTCTCTTTTTACACAAATTCTTCACAGCGGATACACGCTCTCTCTTCAGTGTGACATTCTTCTTATTCATCAACAGGAGTGAAAAGCAAAAAAAATGGATAAGCCTCGCAGACATTCATTTCTTCAATATACATTGACTATGAGACTTTTTCCAGTCTCAGAGAAACCGACTGTTTCGAATCACAAAAAGAAAGACTTTTAAATATGTAATCCAACTTAATAGGACGTTTCTGTCATTAACCTTTTTGTAATTTAGTTGTGTTAGTTACACACACACACACACATACACACACGACTATTTTTAATGTATCAATGTCTGTTTTATTATAGTATATAAATTTGTTTTGTTCGTTGCTTTGTTTTGAATGTTCCTTTCATCCGTGCAGTTTCATATCCTTCACTCATTGGCTTCCTTCATTTACTACTTTTTTCCATGTGCCTTATTCCAAGCAAAACTTATAATAAACTTTATTAACATGGGGGACTAAACATATCTACCGAATAACATGTCCCCCTACAATATATAACTTTTTTTCTTCTCTCTAAGTACATGTTTGTCTTATTTATTTCATGCTCTTTTCAGAGAACATAATAACCCACAAAGGTTGGTATACAATTAAAACAAAGAAACCAAACTAAACAGGTGAAAACCTTTTAATTATTCATCGAGCTTAGGTTAGTTGTGGCACAAGGCAGGAAGTTTGAGGTACCCAGAGAGAATCCAACTTGCTAACCATTTCAACCACATGAGATACCCAGTTGAAAACCTTTTTATTAAAAATACAAAACTCTGGGAACTTTTATCCATACCTAACAGGTTTCAAAATGTCCATTTACTGTCCCTGGCAAAATGTCCATTTACTACTCCTAACAAAAATATCATTTTACTAATCCTGGCAAAAATATTCATTTACTATCCCTAGCAAAACTTTGGGAATTAGCTCCCTAAGAGGATGTTAACTTTGTGAGTTCCATAATTTTTTCCTCAATATTTTGTGTTATTCCATGATATTTTCCTCTGCATTGCTCTGAAAAAACTGTGCCATTAATTTAAACAATTTAGATTAGTTTATACAATGTATATTTTATGAAACCAGAACATTTGGCTATTAAATAGGTTTTGCATCTTATCAGTTATTAGTTCATTTACTGCTAATTAAAAATCATTTGAATTAAGACTTATCCTCCTACATAGGTAACCAATCAAGTCCAGTCTATCCTGCTATTAAATCCATGATTAGAGAAAGACATATTCATACCTATCCAAAGTGTATTGGAATAAACTGTCTTGGCTGGAATTTAAACTAAGCTTGCTATTTTCATATTCTGTGCAATCAACCATTAAACAACCAATATAATAAATATTAATTTTTCAATATAATCTTTTTTTGTTATTTAATGGCATATCAACCTTCTTGGGTCATTTAATGCCAAATCCATCCTTCTAGAAAAATGGTAGTGGTACTATCTAAGGGGGTTCATGTCTTTCCCAAGGGTATTTGTCCAGAAGTGAACATAATAGCTTGACTGGAGTTTGAACTCGCTAACTATGATTCCATAGTTCAGTGCTTTAACCATTACACCATGAGGACACCCTCAGCATAATCTCCTTTCTTATCAAATAAATAGTAAGTGTATTGATAAGGAAGGAAATTATGTTCTCTGTTGATAGCATTATATAGTAAATATTTCAGATTGAAATTCAGCTAATAACTATGTCAGTCTATAGAATTATTGATTCACTCTTTATCTATGAAAAGTTTTTCCTTAATAGATTCTGATATAGATAATTTAATCAATAGTTATTGATGTATATTTTATGTTTGGTTATAGCACATCACGTACCTAGGAAGCAGCGTCGAATCAACCGAAAAGGACATCGAAACGAGGTTAACGAAAGCATGGACAGCTATCAATAGGCTATCGACTATATGGAAATCAGACCTAACAGATAAAATGAAACGCAGTTTCTTCCAGGCAGCGGTCACATCGATACTACTATATGGATGCACTACATGGACGCTAACAAAACGGCTGGAGAAGAAACTAGATGGCAATTACACAAGAATGCTGCGTGCAATCCTGAACAAGTCCTGGCAGCAACACCCCACAAGACACCAACTGTACGGCCACCTGCCCCCTATCACGAAAACTATTCAAGTTAGGCGAACCAGACATGCAGGACATTGCTGGAGAAGCAGAGATGAACTCATAAGAGATGTACTCTTATGGATCCCCACACATGGCCGCGCAAAAGCAGGACGACCAGCACGAACGTACATTCAGCAGCTATGTGAGGATACAGGTTGTTGTCCTGAAGACCTGCCTAGGGCGATGAACGATAGGGAGGAGTGGCGAGAGAGGGTCAGGGATATCCGCGCTGCCAGCACGATATGATGATGATGATTTTATGTTGCAATATTTATATTGACATCTGTTGATGGATTTTAATGGCATATCAACTCATCTAGGATTATTCTATGCCTTAAATAGAGGGAATCATGTTCATTGTACATTTGTAATTTTGTGAAGTCATTTCTAATGAATTTTTCTCACTGTTATATGATATCAGATATTTCTAATAAGAATAATTTGCATGGAATAGTATGGTTTCAAGTATTCCTATTGTATACTAATAATTATTTGGTTTCAAATAATTATTTCTATTTAATCATTTGTTTGCTTAAAGTTATATGGTTTTAAGTGACTAATAATAATCCATAGTAAATAATTATAGCTTCAAGTAACTATTCTTAATTCAAATAATCTACAATTATGAGGCATCAAGAATTTCTTTCAAGTTTTAATATTTTTTAAACAGATCTGTTTGACCCATAAATGGGACCCTAAGAAGTGCTATCAATCTGGGTGAGAATGAAATTAGTAATGAAGGGGTACTCTCTACTCCCCTGTTCTTTAGAATTCAAGTCTCACCATCAAATGCCTTTTTGTGTTATACCAGAAAATTAATTTTTTTTTTTGGTGGAAGTGTTACCCATCTGCTAGGGATATAGTCAGTGTATTCTAGGGGTGAATTGATATGTCTTGAAGTCTCACTGTTGAGATATGATAAACTTAGCTTGGTTTGGTTTTGTTTTGTTCTATGGCTTATCAACCATTGTAGGTTATTTAATGCCAAATTCTTTTTATACATATGTATTAGATATATGATTTCTAAACAAATTTTGTAGATAACATTTTTAAACCAGCCTAAACTCATATCTTTTGCACACAGTTAAATGGTTTCAAGTATTGCTAAGTATCATTAACAATATAATTAAACATCAGTCATTTGTTTACACACAGTTAGATAATTTAACAGCTCATTTCAAGCAATTCAGTTTAGCATAAGTTATTTGTTTGCACTTAGTTTAAATATCAAAGTACACAGTTTAGATGTCAAACAATTCTATTTGACCCATAGTTGGAACCCTATCTTGTACTACCACTCCGGGTCAGAGTGGACTTGGGAGTGGTGGCAATGGAGGAGTACACTGCATTCCCCAAAGCTCAAGCATTACTGGAGCCTTACCATCAGATTGTTTAATTTCATATCCAGGACACTCATTGGGGAAGTCTTATCCTTCTACAGAGATGCAGTTGGTGTATTCTGTAGCCCTATCTGAACAAGGTCATAAGTATGGAGCACCAACAGATGACTGCAATAATTAAAAGTAAATATTTGTGGTGGATCAATATTTGATTTGCAAATAGTAGAGGTGAAGGGTGGCATATAATTAAGAATATTCACCATGTTCATAAAAATCTGAACCAACAAAAGAGACCCAATTTTTTTTTTTTTTTTTTTTTTTTTACCCAACCCCACTGCTCGGGCAGGATATGACACAAGGTCAATTTTTTTTTTTTTTTTTTTTTTTAAGCAGAGTTTAACAGGTTTGAATTCAGAGTTTTCCTTCTCCTAGACTAGTTGCCTCACCAAGGCTGAAGAACCTAGTCTGCCCTACTATTTACCCATAGCTGGAGGGAGAATAATTGGATTCATACCTTTCCCAAGGGTATTAGTGCTATGTGAAATGTAATCAGTCCAGGATTTGAACTCGTGTCGCCGTATCCAATTCCTACGACAATAACCATTACACCACAGGCACCTCCTAAAAAGAGACCCAATTTTTCACAGCTTTGATGACAACCTAATTGCCAAGAAAATATTGTTCATGTTACTCATCTTTTATTTGCTCCAATTATAATGGCAAACTGATTGGCAGCTGTGTCTAACATAGCTTGTCACTTGAATCACTGACACCACTGCCGAAGTACATTAGCTAACTCCTGTGTTCCTATCCACAGTTTAATCTTTTTAAACAGTCAGCAAGCATTGCTGAATGTCCATAAGTGCTAATTTTCTGGTCTGGAGGAATTCAACAACATGCCTCTTTCATGTCATATCATTTTGTCAGACTGCCATTTAGTTACTATCTGTAACAAGATAAAAAGTTATGAGTTATAGTCAGAAAGGTTTAACTTCTACTGCCATACCACCAACATCCATCTCTAATATTGGGGAACAGTATATAGTCGATAATAATGACTACATAGGAGAAATTGTATTGCTGCTGAAAACTTGTTTTACAACAACTTGGTTGTGCTTTTTGAATCTGTGGCTGTTTATGTAGAAATAGACTTTTAGAACATTTCTTGTGTATGTGTGTGTGTGTGTGTGTGTGTGTGTGTGTATATATATATATATATATATATATATATTGTGCTATAGTAGCCCCCTTTTTTCCAGCAGTGACCTGATGATTGATAGCAAATGGTCAATAGCACAAATTTTCATTTTGGGGGTGAGATGTGATCAAATTAGAGACTTGAGAATTTTTTCAAAGAGTCAGTTATTTACCAGGACAGCAATAAGTCATGACCTAAATTTTGAGGTTAAGCAAAAACACCCACTCACCCATATTGATGGTGGGCTACAAATAATAAAAGAATGAATCTATCTTTAATTGTCTGCACAAGAAACCACTTAATGTCTTTCTGTTCATGCGATTTGTCCAAAAAAGAACTTGTAACATCAGAAATAAATGTGGGTGGGTTTTTTTTTTTATATCTAAATGTCTGTCTTTTCCTTTCCGGATGTAGAGAACGTCATTGTTTCCTCATCTTTCTCTGAGAAATTTTACTTTGAGAATTTTTGAACTGCCAATTACACAACATTGCACTAATTTACAACATAAAAGTAATTTCCTGTGATTAAAAAAAATGATATTTTAGATTAAAATGAATGTTATCTAAGTCATTGATAATTTTTTGCTTATTGTCATAATAGTTGGTTGGCTGATTGGTTGGTTTTCAGCATGTCAACCCTTGTTGGGTTATTTTATACCAAAGTCAATTAAGCAATTATGGTCTCCAATTATATAGAGTACAAAAATCTATCTTCACAATCATCTTAAACTGGTAAACACTCCCTACTTAGTTACAACATCAATATTTTAAGAGACAATGTATTAATGTAGTTCACAGGCATTTTAAATTGGTCAATACGTCATTCTTAGTTACTTTATTCATGTTTTAAGAGACAATTAACATAGTTCAGTCATCTCAAATAGGTCAGTGCTTTATACTTACTTACTACATCAATGTTTTAAGAGTCAATGTATTAACATAGTTCAAAGTCATTTTAGTCAATGCTTCATACAAAGTTACTTTATTGATGTTTCAAGAGCCAATGTATCAACATACTTCACAATTATTTTAAACGGGTAAACTGTGCAAACTATAGGACTTTACACTCCTATAATTTAATTTGGGCAGTATGCCACTTGTTCCCACAACAAAGATGGCGGACGCACACATATTCAGTCTCGGGAAACCATTGGCCAGGAGAACCACGTGACTTGCTTAAAACTACGTCCGCGCATAAATTTTGTCTTGCGTTTTTTGGAGCCGATTCCAAGACATGTATTTTCTATAAATACGTCATCTTCAAACACTCTTTCTCTTTTTCACAATTTCCATTGCAGCGCTGACACGCTCTCACTACAGTGTGACACCCTTCTTATTCACCAACAGAGTTAAAAAGCAAAAAAATGGATAAGCCTCACAGACATTCATTTCTTCAATATACTTTGACTATGAGACTTTTTCCAGTCTTGGAGAAACCGACTGTTTCGAACCACAAAAAGAAATAGACATTTTAAATATGTAATCCAACTTAATCGGATGTTTTGTCATTAACCTTTTTGTAGTTTAGTTGTGTTAGTTACACACATACACACATGACTATTTTTAATGTATCAATGTCTGTTTTATTATAGTATATAAATTTGTTTTGTTTGTCACCTTGTTTTGAATGTTCCTTTTGTCTGCACCATTTCATATCCTTTACTCATTTGTTTTATATTTTCATTCACTTACTACTTTTATCCATGTGCCTATATTATGCCTATTCTACCTTTTTCTAAACATTAAACATAAACTTCTTTAACATTAAATTTTGGGGGACTAAGCATAACTACCACAGATAACATGTCCCCCTACAAAACTTATCAGCAATATCAATGTTTTAAGAGTTCACAATCATTTTAAATATTTTCTGTAACTGGCCTATTTGATCCATGGATGGAAACCAAAGAGAAATGGCAATGAAGAGGTGACTCCACACTCTCTAGAGTTCAGGAACTGGAACCTCATCATCAGTTCCAGTTTAGCATTTTTGGGAGACAATAAATAATTATCTCCCTTAGAGAATGGCTTTAACCATTGGGTGCCTCATGGGGTATCACATGACTGTTTCAGATACCCATTTTCAACCTCTTTTGCCTTTGTTCTTCGAACAGAAAAAATATATCTTAGAACCTGCCCAAGAATGGTAAAATCATGAGGTTATTTTACTTTCCTTCATCAACTTAGTTTTTTTTTGTAAAGATTTTTGCATTGCTTCCTCATACTGGAACAATATATGTATATTTCTATTTATTTATTACATGTTCGTGTATTTTTTCTTCTTGATACCATTGGTATGCATATTATCAATATAAAAGATTAAATGTTTTCATGTATACAAATGTGTTTATGTGGGGGTGTCCTTGTGGTGTAATGGTTAAAGTGATTGACTGCGGAATTGTAGTACGTGAGTTTGTACTCCAGTTGCGCTATTACGTTCACTTCCGGGCAAATACCCTTGGGAAAGGTATGAACCCCCTTATCCTCCTAGCTATGGGTTAAATAGCACCACTACTGTTCTTCTAGGAGAATGGCTTTGGCATTAAATAACCTAAAAAGAATTGATATGCCATTAAACAAAATAAACCAAATGTGTTTATCTTGTCTTTCCTTGCATTGTGTACAGTATTACTATATCATAGATATGCTAATGCTAAGATTGGTCCTTGGTGGGTGAGAAAATTTCTTTCTTAATATTAAGCATACCAAAGACATTTTCATAAGAGATAATGGCCCAGTCAGCTGCAGCAGCAGAATATATCGATTGCATCTCTGCAGAGGGATAAGACCCCTCCCCCACCAACAAGTGTCCTGGACATGAGACTTAACAATCTGATGGTAAGGCTCCAGGAATGTGGAATATCACTTTATTCCCATTGCTCCCAGATTCGCTCTGGCTTGGATTGATACCACCTGATAGGGTCTTATTTATGGCTCAAATAGAACTAAACTGTGTACTCAAGCTAAACTGAATTGTTTGAAATAGAACTGTTTTCACATTTAACTGTGTGTAAATAAAAAACTATACTTATACTAAACTAAATTGTTTAAAACTTTTATCAAAATGACTTAATTTGGCGTTAAATGGCCTGAAAAATGTTGATACACCATAAAACAAAACAACCAGCCATGAATATTTTCAAATAGAACTGTTTATATGTATGAAAATGGATCTGGCATTAAATAACCTATAATGGTTGATATGCCATAAAACTAAACCAAACCAAACTAAAAGTGTGATAAAGACACAGAAAATAATTGAATGATAGGGAAAGTAAGCCCTACAACCTTATTTATAATTAAGATAACCATTAAATTTTTTAAAGCTATTGCCATAATTATTGGTGTATAAAATACACTATTTTGACAGATTTTTTAACCAAAAAGTTAGGGAGGATGTGTAATCCATGAGAAATTTATAACTAACTTTCTTTCTGGCCATGTTCAGGAGAGGATGACTGAAAGTAAGTTATATCTATAGACTAAGTTAATTTGTTTTACTGAAAAATATTCACATGAATGTGTTTGTTTATAATTTTGTTTCACTGAATGTGAGCTTATTTTTGACTTAAGCTTATTGTATTTTTGTGTGAACGTTTCAGTATTTGCTCTAAACACTGTATAAATTTTGTGTTTAAAGACATAATGTAAAATGAATAAATTTATTTTTTTTAGTTAGTATGAACAGATAAATAGTTAAACAAATGCTAAATTTAGGTTAAATTTAGCTGCGACAGCTTTGAAAATGTTTGCGCATATTATATATGCAAATTTTTTTTCTGAATTTCATTTTCCAAAGTTAAGAGTTAGTGTTATATACAAATATTTTCAGTATTATCAGGATTAAGCAGGGTTTTAATGCATTTTTATGATTGATTAATGCTTTATCAACCTTGGATTATTTAATACCAAAGTCATGTAGAAGAACTGTTGTGGTATTATTTAGACAATAGCTTGGAGAATAAAGGGGTTCATGCCTTTCCCAAGAGTATAAATCTGAAAGTTAATGTAATAGTACTATTGGAGTTTGAACTATCTCCAATATTGCTGCCCAACTCATTTGCCACCATATCATGGGGACCCCCCAATGCATTTTTATCAGCTTTATCAAAGATGATATTTTGTAAAGAAAGATGCAGATATATGATATATTTAAACTTTTATAGGGAAGTGGCCAAATGATTCTTAACAAGCAGTGATTTGACTGTACACCTACACCAAGTTACTTTCTTCCACACCCTGACTTTCTTTTCTGGAAGAATATATAATCTAGAGATATTTCTGTGAGTTGACCTTCACCAGGAAGACAAGTTTTAGAGAAACCTACAATATCAATGTCTTAGCATGACAATCCAGAGGCTGTTACAGTAGGTCTCCTGTGAGGTATATCATTATCCTTGCCATTAAGAACAGTCCTAATATCCGAACTTGCCATTTTCATGCCAACAGAGTTTGTGAAACATTTCCTTCCTTCCTTCCTTTTGTGGTTATTTTGCACTGAAAAATTGTTACGACATTAACTGAAATGATCAGCAAGCAGTTATAACTTGGCCTGACTTTTTGAAGAAGTGCACTTGTTAACTAAATTTCTTCTAATCTCATCTCTCATATGAGTAATGGTGAAAAGCCTGCCAGGGTACTCAGAACTCAAATGAATTTCAGTTGGACTAAAGGAAGCAATCTCATAATAAGTCCAAGTCTATTAATGTAAATGGTTTGGATTACGAACTCACTATGTGTCAGATCTGTATGTGTATTTACTCACGCCACCTCTTAATATGAGCAGAAAAGAAGACACAATCATCAGATTACCTTTTTTCAGTTTCATCTAATGGCTGTATCTTCAATTTTATAGAAGACAAATCAAACTTACAGTTATGAAATGATGGTAAGAAGGAAAGATCTTAAATACTGCTTGTATTATATATATATATATATATATATATATATAAATGGCCTTCATATATATATATATATATACACACACACATGGTCCTCATATATATATACATGTATACATACATGGTCCTCATATATATATATATATATATGTATACACACACGGTCCTCATATATATATATATATATACACACACACACGGTCCTCATATATATATATATATATATATATACATACACATGGTCCTCATATATATATATATATATATATATATATATACACACACACATGGTCCTCATATATATATATATATATATATAATTAGTCCTCATATATATATATATATATATATATATATATATATATACATGGTCCTTATATATATATATATATATACAAGGTCCTTATATATGTATATATCTACATACGTATATATATATATACATGGTCCTCATATATATATATATATACACACATGGTCCTTATATATATATATATATATATATATATATATATACACACACACGGTCATTATATATGTATATATATATATACACGGACCTTATACATGTATATATATTTATATATATATATATATATATATATATATATATTATACAAGGTCCTTATATTTGTTCCTCATATATATATATATATATATATATATATATATATATAATGGTCCTCACATATATATATGTATATATATACACATGGTCCTTATATATGTATATATATATATATATATATATACATGGTCCTCACATATATATATATATATACGTGGTCCTTATATATATATATATATACGTGGTCCTTATATATCATCATCATCATATCGTGCTGGCAGCACGGATATCCCTGACCCTCTCTCGCCACTCCTCCCTATCGTTCATCGCCCTAGGTAGGTCTTCAGGACAACAACCTGTATCCTCACATAGCTGTTGAATGTACGTTCGTGCTGGTCGTCCTGCTTTTGCGCGGCCGTGTGTGGGGATCCATAAGAGTACATCTCTTATGAGTTCATCTCTGCTTCTCCAGCAATGTCCTGCATGTCTGGTTCGCCTAACTTGAATAGATTTCGTGATAGGGGGCAGGTGTCCGTACAGTTGGTGTCTTGTGGGGTGTTGCTGCCAGGACTTGTTGAGGATTGCACGCAGCATTCTTGTGTAATTGCCATCTAGTTTCTTCTCCAGCCGTTTTGTTAGCGTCCATGTAGTGCATCCATATAGCAGTATCGATGTGACCGCTGCCTGGAAGAAACTGCGTTTCATTTTAGCGGTTAGGTCTGATTTCCATATAGTCGATAGCCTATTGATAGCTGTCCATGCTTTCGTTAACCTTGTTTCGATGTCCTTTTCGGTTGATTCGACGCTGCTTCCTAGGTACGTGAATTTGTCTACTAGTTTAAGAGGGGTTCCTTCTAGAGTGGAGATGTCCCCCGTTTGGTTATAGCACATATATTCCGTTTTGTGTGCATGAACATGGAGGCCTATGCTTGCTGCTGCTCGTTCCAGGCTATGCAGAAGTGTTTCGGCTTGGTCAGGTGTATTTGCCAGTATCGCTATGTCATCGGCGTAGTCGGCGTCGGTAATTGTTGTTGCGGGATATCTTCTGCTTCTTTTCTTCGTCAGTTCGAAGCCATTCTCTTTGATTTTGTCAATCGATGTTCTAAGTACGTAGTCTAGACAAATGATAAAGAGATACGGAGCCAGCGTGTCCCCTTGTAGTACTCCTGCTACAATGTCGAAGTATTCTGTGTCTCCATCTGGTGATCGTACTTTTACTTTAGTGTTTCTATAGAGAATCGTTATTGCCGCTACGGTTTCTTTAGGTATGCCGTACGCTAGTAGGATTTGTTCCATCTTTCCTCTGTGAATGGAGTCGAAAGCCTTGGTAAAGTCGACAAATATTAATGTCGCTTGTAGGTTCTTTGCCCGTACACCCTCAAGGATTCTGCGGATGGTTAGTATTTGTGAGGTCGTAGATCTATTTCTTCGGAAGCCATTTTGGTTTTTTCTAAGTATGTTGTCGATTTTGGGTTCTATGCGGTTTCGTAGTAGGGCATTGTAGATTTTGGCAGCTATGGATGTAAGTGTTATGCCTCGGTAGTTTTTGGCTAATCCGAGGTCTCCCTTTTTAGGAAGGGGAGTATGCATCCCTTCGTCCATCTATCTATCGGATTTTGATTGTATACTGCGTTGCAGTGTCGGAGCAGTATGTCGTCGAATTGTCTGGTCTTCCATACTTCCGGGGGAATTTCGTCCAGTCCTGCAGCTTTCCTATTTTTAATTTTTCTGAGAACCGAGTCGAGTTCTTCTTGTGTGAACGGTCCAAGTTTAATGTCTAATTGTTTGCTAATTATTCTGGTGATTGGTTCATGCGTTATTTTTGGTGGTTTCCAAGTAAGTTTTCGAAGTGCTGTTTCCACAGTTTTATTCTTTCTTGTTGGTTTGCTGCTTTAAGTTTTGCTTTGGTTGTGTTCTTTCTTCTGCTCACTTCGTTTATTGTTTGCCAGGCAATTCTAGATTGTCTATCTTCTACCGAGTCTCTGATCTTATCTATCTGATTTTGAATGTATTCTGTCTGTTCCTTTATATATATGCCTGCTAATTGATATTGTGCCGTTTTTAGTTTTAAGGCGTTTGTGTTTGTTGGGTTTTTT
>CAUZXS010004769.1:57500-61108 GCA_963585895.1 Sepioteuthis lessoniana | reverse complement strand
ATATATATATATACCCATACACATGAGGTTTGATAAGTAATCATGGAATCTAATACGCCACCATTATTTGACTTTTACTCTGAATTTTCAACTGTATTATGTTCAGTATGTATATTTTCATATTTATGACTATATTAAGAGCATTTACTAAAAACTTATTACCCTATCGGTAGAGCCTATAGCGCAGTAATAACATTAAATGCAGAGTGAGTAAGTTCTATCAAAATGGATATCTTTGTTTTTTAATGGTATATAAACCTTCCATCAAAACGGGTGTCAAGCCTGTTACGGTCCAATCTATGAATTAAATAAGTCCTTTTAAACATTGCTAATATTGCATATATTTGAAACATTCTTTGTCTTTATGTACAGAAATATATTAATATTAAATAGGAAGAATTACCAGAAACCATATAACAGCGTATAATATTACAGAATTACAGAGACACACTTGAAACCATATAAATATGTGGAGATTATTTATATTAATTGTAATGTTTGATGCTACATAAATGTGTGCTAATAGATATGTATTATTGACAAAAAAAATTGAAAATAAAAAAACAACTGCTTTGAATCTAATATTAAAAATATAAGCATTTATAATAATAATTGAACACCGATGAATGAATTATATTCACGCATTGAATAGCGCATGAATCTTTGATACAGGTTGAAATCAACTTTGCCCATATAATACAGAGAAATGATGTTTAAAATCATTATTTGTTGTGGAAAATTTATTTCGATTAGCGACTTATATTTCCATCTCCCGACTCTCGCTCTCTCAGTATAGTATATAGTATTATATATAGATAGTATAGTTATATATATATATTATAGTATATATATATATAATATATATATAACATATACATATATATATATACTATATATATATATATATATATTATATATATATATATTATATATATGCACCATTACTGATAAAATCGTAGCTCAGTTTATAGAAGTTACACACACACACGCACACGCGCGCGCACTACACACACATACATATACTGACATATACTCACACACACACACACACACACACACACACACATCACATACAAATACGCGCACACTTGCAAATACGAACGCAACCCACATACATGCACTCATCCTCAGAGTATATATATATATATATATGTATAGGTATGAGTATATAGTATATATATATATATAGTATATATATAGATACCCATTGGAGACTGGGCAACTGATTTAGAATTTGTTTATTTTACAGCAAAGGTATAGATTATATATAGATTAGTATAGTATATAATACATATATATATATATATACATATATATTATATAGTCATTATAGAATTATATATTATATATATATATATACACATACACACACAACACATATATATATATATATATATATATATATATATATATATATATATTATATATTCACTCACACTGATAACTATTAATAGGATAACCGAAAAAATTCATTTGTATTCTTATAGAAAGTTTACTTGAAGAAAGTAAGAAAATGAGAATAAAGTTTGAATTCATATCTTCTTTTAATTCTTACATTTTTATAGTGTAAAAAGAAAATAAATTAAACCAATACATTTTTCACCTCTGTAACCCAAAAAGATTTATCCCCATTGAATTAATATTTTCGTCATATCTTTAAAAAATTCTAGAAAAAAAACATAATTATGATATTATTTTAAACGACACATGAGTTTAAGTTTACTTATTTTAGAATAATATTTTATTTTATATGAAAGGAAAAAATGTTCTTAAAATTATAGCCAATTATAATACAAGGATTCATAGATTATTTTATTGTTCAACTTTTTGTGGGTAAATGAACAATTTGAATTAAACTGTGCTGCATTTTCCTATATTAATTATCTTTTTTCTGTAACTTTATAATAAAATTTAAAAAATCTGTTAGAGACAAAAAAACTCGTGAAAATGTTTCTAACTTTTTAGCAGTATAGGGTTATATATTTTTTATTTATTAATGTAAGGTAAAAAATAATTAAAAAAAAAAACAATTAATAAAGTAAGAAAAATACTTTTCATTTTAATTGATTTGCGAAATATTCAACTTCACCTATTTTTACAACCAAGTAACAATTGTAAAGAAGACGCAGTAAATCACATAAGCCATTCTGCAAACTGCTCCAAAAGGAGTACAAGAGCAAACATCTCTAGATGGGAAATACGATCCACAAAGTATTGTGCAAGCAACTAAAATTTGACTATAAAGGCTTCTGACACATGAACAAAATAGAATCCCTCGAGGGAGACACATAAAAGCATCTGATATTTTGAAATAAAAATGGATCACCCAATCTGGACCAGTCGAATAAACATATTTCTTGTCAACAAGGAGAAACTAGTCTAGGAGAAGGAAAACTCTCAATTCAAACCTCTTAAACTCCGCTTAAAAAATTGACCTTGTGTCATATCCTACCCGAGCGGAGGGGTTGGTAAATATGATAAACAAGGAGAAACGAACGGGTCAATGAGTGAACCTCTTTATTTCCGCATATCACAGAGTTAAAATAATGGATAGCTAACGACTTGAGAAATATCGGTCTTTGCCAGATAAATAAGAATATTGTGAAACATGTAAGTGATGCTAATATCAAATATACCTGGAGCACATAAAACAACATCCGGAAACGTGGGAAAATGAATTTGGTAACTAGAAATCTGTGAAAATATTGATACTACTCAAACCGCATTAATCCAGAGATTGGCTAGAATTCTAAGAAGAGTCAGGGAGAGCTGAAGAGATATGTTGTCACTCAGATTCCGGTGGAAAAAGCAGTTACTTCAGGTGCGAAGAACTCGTAAGATATAGAATAACAGAAATTTACATTCAATATTGTCCATTTGCAATATATATATATATATATATATATATATATATATATATATATATATATATATGTGTGTGTGTGTGTGTGTGTGTGTGTGTGTGTGTGTGTGTGTGTCGACCGTTGTTGAGGTGACCTGATGGCTTATTTTTCATTAGCTACTACACTGAGGTATTGGTAAATTCACTTCTCCTTTCTCTGGATTTTTTCACTTTACCCTTGATCTGTACCTTATAATTGTGTATTCAGCAAAGCAGCATCAAGTATAATTTTTGAGTCTTTGGTATGACTCGACCTGTGATTGAACCCTGATCTCCGGACCATTGGCAAACACACTACCCACAGCGGAATTTTCGAAGTGTTTAAAAGCAAAAAAAGCTGCTGAGATTTTGAGAGAGAGAGTGAGTGAGTGAGTGAATAATAGTTTTGGGAATAATTGTTTGGCAGAACAGTGGATAATAAAAAAGTATAGACTTTGTATCCCGATTAAAGTGCCAAACTTTGCGTCATGACAGGTGTCCATAATCTACATTTCCGACTTCCATTGTTGATACAACGCCAGGAAATAGAGCCTTTATTGTGTGGTTAATATTACCTTGAGGCTATTACGAAGTCACGATAGCTTCTTTTATAATCACTGGTCGTTGAGTCACAAGAAATTCGGGTAGGGCATTTCTTTCAAGTCACATCATTCATAACATTTATTATTCCTCAAAAATGGCTATCATTTTTATGTATACTAGACGA
>CAUZXS010004769.1:0-52500 GCA_963585895.1 Sepioteuthis lessoniana | reverse complement strand
GCTTCCAATATTTCCAAGTATTTGTACATTTCCTCTTCTAGAGTTCTATTTTTTCCTCATGTGATAGTTCCGCCTCTTCCATCGTCTGTCGATTTCCTTTTCTTCATTATTAGGTAGGCACATTTTTCTATGTCAAATTCTATCCCTATGTCCTGATTGTATATTCTCACTGACTGTAGAAGAGTTTCCAATGTTTTTCCTTTTTGGTGTACAGTTTGAAGTCTTCCATTTTCCTTAGGTGACTGAAATTTCCTTGCGATTTGCTAAGTTTGTATCCACCTTTGCATTTCCTGAGCATATGGTGGAGTGGCATCATCGCTATTACAAATAGGTATGGTGATAGTACATCTCCGTAAAATATACCTCTTAGGATCTTCGCTTCAGCTAAGCTGTTTTCTCCTGCTGCTAATTCCACTATCCAGGTTTTTATGGTTTTCTCTTGTCCAGTTGTCTGGGGCTGTAGAATACACCGATTGCTTCTCGGCAGAGGGGTAAGAACCCCCTCCAACAAGTCTTCTGATAAGAAACTAAAAAGTCGGATGTTGATGTTGCAGTATTGCTGGAACTTTGGGGAATGCGCAGTAGCCCTTTATTACCATAGCTCACAGGTCAACTCTGGCTCGGAGTGGTAGCACCTGATAAGGGTCCTCTCTGTGGGTCAAAGAAAAATAAACTGTGATTTGTTGAGTTTATTCATTTTTGCATTTAAATAGCGTATTTATACTAAACTGATTTTAAAATAGAACTGTTTAGATATTGAAATTGTGTACTTTTGCTAAACTGAGTTATCTGAAATAAAACTGTTTTACATTTACCTGTGTATTCTCTTGTCGGCTGATGCTGTAGAATCAAAGTACATCACATTTTTAATATCTCCAATATGATCAATTCAATATTATGACAAAGTAAAATATTAATGAGAAGAAATGAAATAGACTAAGAAAGATTATAAGATTAATGAACAAAATTAGATTAAATGAGACTTTACGATTTCAGTTTCTATTCCCATAATATTTAGCTATATTTGTAGTATTAATGAGTGACTGATATTATACTTCAGTAGTAACCTATATGTATATTTTATTGTAAAAATAAATACAGGTTTTTAGTGTATTTAGATATTTCAAATTTCAGAAATTACAGCGAAACATCCAACTTTCAGCCTCTCTTTTAATGATGACCCAACAACTCAGCTGTCATATTTCTTAATTAGTGAATCTGAGAAAGCTGTGAAAAGTTGAGAAAAGAGAAATATTTCATAACTGTAAATTATTTTCAAAAACTTGGTTTTCATTCCTCTTTTCTACCGCCACACTCAATTACAGACTCAAACAGACATTCCTTTACAAACACACATACACTTATATATATATATATATATATATATATATATATATATATATATATATATATATATATATATATATGGGGGGGTCTATCTGTGTCTGTGTCTGTGTCTCTGTGTCTGTCTGTGTCTGTGTGGTCAGTTGAAGACACTCGAATAACATAAAATATTTTGCTGTAAACAAATGCAAATGCTGTTTTACCAATTCCTTTGCCGGCGTTTCTTTTACAGCATATGGATTTTTTATTAATTTCAGACACATTCTAAAAAAACATTTCTTTACTAGCACTTCTAACGATGATCTGGGGTCAAAACTATTTATTTGTGTACAATGAAAAAGTAAGTCACAAAAATGAATATTGTTTGTTTTTTTGCCCAGTAGGCTTGGGCTGTAGAATACACCAACTGCTTCTCTGCAGAGGGTTAAGAGCCCTCAAAATGAGTGTCCTGAAAATGACACTAAACACTCCAATGGAGAGGTTCCAATGATACTGGAGATTTGGGGACTGCAGAGCACCCTTTCATAACTATAGCTCCCAGGCCCACTCTGACCCTGAGTAGTAGCATCTGATAAGACCCTATCAATGGGTTAAATAGAACTAAACTGCGTACTTATGCTGGACTGAATTGTTTGAATAATAACTGTTTAACTAAACGGAATAGCTTGAAATAGAAATATTTTAGATAATTAAACTGTTTACTTACGCTAACCTGAACTGCTTGAAATAGAACTGTTTTGACAACGAAACTGCGTACGTATGCTGAATTGAATTGTTTTAAATAGAAATGTTTTGATATTTAACTGTGTATGGACAAAATCTATACTTATACTATAATGAATTGTTTGAACTAGAATTGTTTAACTAAACCGAATACCTTGAATTAGGAATAATTTTGAAAATTCAACTGTGTACTCATGCTAAACTGAATTGTTTGAAATAGAACTGTCTATTTGCATGAAAATGGATTTGTCATTAAATAACCAACAATGGTTGATATGCCATAAAATCCAACCAACCAACTAACCAACCATGTTTTTCTCGATACAGTTTCTAACTTCGTCTGTTATTTTGAACATTTTGAGGCAGTTTATTATCCAGCTTTGCATCACCATATTGTTTGTTTCTTTATCATAATTATTATCAGCATCTGATCTTAACCGGATAATCACTTACGTCACTTATTGCAGGCGTAGTGTGAGTTAGCTCAAGTGAGGATCAACGACGTAGAACTCTAAGTCATTATTTTCCATCGTGTTTTCATATCTTACTTTACTTAAAAAAGAATACATATATATTTACAATGTAAATATTAAAAATAATATTCAAGGTATCAATACATAAATAAATACATCTTTTGACTATTCTTACTTGCACACACATACACACAAATATTCAAGGGGAGGAGAGAGAGGGGGGGCGAGAGAAAGCGATAGGCAATCTGTTCTTCTGAGCGAAAACGCTAAAAAGAATATTCAGTAGAAAGATATATATGTAAGAAGGGTAGTTTCAAATTTAATGAAGAAATCAAGATATTCATGTTATCAATATTCATTACATTTTATTCTTTAAATTTTATTTTTAATTGTGCCTACTTTTAAGACACGAATCAAATGTACTATATGAAATTTTATAAACCCCCATCAACGCATTACGTTGTTTATACTAACTGGTATGCGCTCTACACTGCATATTTGAAAGGGAGATAACTGCTACGACTTATCTAAAATGGCTGCCGCCATGAATCCTGTACAAAGGCTAGTTAAAACACGCATAAATCTGGTTCGTAATTAAATGAAGGTCGAATTGCTAGTTCGGACTATCTTATGCCGACGCTGTTGGGCATAATTCGAAATCTCAAACTATTATACTTGGCCCGTAGGTTAGAAATATAAGTATGTCACAATAACTTAGCTTATAAGATTCTATTTAATGGAGACCTTGTATGACCTTCTCGCGTGTAATTTCAATTGCGCGGCATCTTCATGAGGTTGAGCTAACGGGAATTAGGAGCGTATGACATGCACTATGCTCCAAACAAGGCCATTAATCCACAGGTTTAATTTAAGTTCGATTTCTCCTGTGTCTGCTGAAGACAAGGAGACGAGGTTAAATTTCTTATCTTTCTCAGCCTGAATTTCTCAGTTTCTTGCAGTGGACAATTGGTTCCAGCAGCCTCATAAAATATTTCAAAGGATCGATGAGATAAGATAGATAATTTACATTTAATGAAATTCAATAACAAGAAGAGTGACGTTATCGATGCTTCTAATTTTAATATAAAATGATATTAGCGGATCTCTTTGGTTTCTGTATACTAATTAAACCCAGACATAGGGGCTCAAATAGGATCTCTTTGGTTTCTGTTTCATAACTAAACCCAGACATAGGGGCTCAAACCTAATGCTTTTTCTTAAACCTGCAGGATTTAATTTATTTCTGGTTGGTAAGACCAGAGAAAAAAATCTCTTATTTCCAAATTAAATTTTGAAAACTTATTCTTTATTCTTGAAAAACATTAGGCGTAAGGGAAATATTCATATTTATTTATTTTTGATTAAATCTGCCAAATTCATCATAGCTGAATTGGGTCTGCGTTACGACTATTGTAGTATACAACTGCTTTTAATACTATTTCAACTTTTAATTCAATTTCGACATGTTTACCTGTTCTACTTGGGTATCATCCCTTTTTCCTTTGTCTTTCATATCCCATAGATTGGGGTTATCTGTTTTTAATATTCTCAGATATTCGTAGTCATCATCATATCGCGCTGGTAGCACGGATATCCCTGACCCTCTCTCGCCACTCCTCCCTATCGTTCATTGCCCTAGGCAGGTCTTCAGGACAATATCCCGTATCCTCACATAGCTGCTGAATGTACGTTCGAGCTGGTCGTCCTGCTTTTGCGCGGCCATGTGTGGGGATCCATAAGAGTACATCTCTTATGAGTTCATCTCTGCTTCTCCAGCAGTGTCCTGCATGTCTGGTTCGTCTAACTTGAATAGTTTTCGTGATAGGGGGCAGGTGGCCGTACAGTTGGTGTCTTGTGGGGTGTTGCTGCCAGGACTTGTTCAGGATTGCACGCAGCATTCTTGTGTAATTGCCATCTAGCTTCTTCTCCAGCCGTTTTGTTAGCGTCCATGTAGTACATCCATATAGCAGTATCGATGTGACCGCTGCCTGGAAGAAACTGCGTTTCATTTTATCGGTTAGGTCTGATTTCCAAATAATCGATAGCCTATTGATAGCTGTCCATGCTTTCGTTAACCTCGTTTCGATGTCCTTTTCGGTTGATTCGACGCTGCTTCCTAGGTACGTGAATTTGTCTACTAGTTTAAGAGGGGTTCCTTCTAGAGTGGAGATGTCCCCCGTTTGGTTATAGCACATATATTCCGTTTTGTGTGCATTAACATAGAGGCCTATGCTTGCTGCTGCTCGTTCCAAACTATGCAGAAGTGTTTCGGCTTGGTCAGGTGTATTTGCCAGTATCGCTATGTCATCTGCGTAGTCGGCGTCGGTAATTGTTGTTGCGGGGTACCTTCTGCTTCTTTTCTTCGTCAGTTCGAAGCCATTCTCTTTGATTTTGTCAATCGATGTTCTAAGTACGTAGTCTAGACAAATGATAAAGAGGTACGGGGCCAGCGTGTCCCCTTGTAGTACTCCTGCTACAATGTCAAAGTATTCTGTGTCTCGATCCGGTGATCGTACTTTTACTTTAGTGTTTCTATAGAGAATCGTTATTGTCGCTACGGTCCTAGTTTAATGTTTAATTGTTTGCTAATTATTCTGGGGATTGGTTCATGCCTTTTTTTTGGTGGGTTTCCAAGTAAATTTTCAAAGTGCTGTTTCCACAGTTTTCTTCTTTCTTGTTGGTTTGCTGCTTTAAGTTTTGCTTTGGCTGTGTTCTTTCTTCTGCTCACTTCGTTTATTGTTGGCCAGGCTATTCTAGATTGTCTATCTTCCACCGAGTCTCTAACCTTATCTATCTGATTTTGAATGTATTCTGTCTTTTCCTTTATATATATGCCTGCTAATTGATATTGTGCCGTTTTTAGTTTTAAGGCATTTGTGTTTGTTGGGTTTTTTCGATAGTTTTTGGAGGCTGTTTTCACTAGTGCACGTTTTTCTCTCACCGCTAAAGTTTCCCATGGGACTCTATATTTAGTTTTAATTTTTGTTGGAATGTATTTTGCTGCTGCCTCGAGGTGTGCATTGACGAAATTTTCATATTCGTCGTTTGGTGTACTTTTTTCCGTCTTTTCTTGTAGTGTTTCGAATCTGTTTCTTAATTCTAATACGTATTTATCTCTTATATCTTTGTTGTTTAATAGGGCCCAGTCATAGTGTTTGGTGGTCGCTGTTCGTTTGGCGTTCTTCCGTAGGCTTAGCCGTATTTTCGCCGTGACTATTCGGTGATCGGTGGACACACCCTCAAAAGAGGAGTATGCCTCGCAATTCAATGCACTATTTTTCCATTTCTTGTTTATAAGGACGTAGTCTATTTGGGCTTTAGTATTGTTTGCGTACGTGTATGTCCATAGTTTACCCTCTCTTTTTTGGTAGTTTGTATTGAGGCATGCTAATCTATTTTCTATCATGAAATCTGTTAGATGTTGCCCATTCCTATTTGACGTGTTGTGGAGGCTGTATTTGTTGTTTCCGTTTTTCCCGATTTGGGCATTCATGTCTCCGCCAATGACTAACATGTTGTGTTTCGGGATGCTACGCACTAATGAGGATAACTCATCGTAGAAGGTGACTAGTTCAGTTTCTTCACTAACATTGGTGGGGCTGTAGCATGA
This sequence comes from Sepioteuthis lessoniana, assembly GCA_963585895.1. NCBI lineage: Eukaryota > Metazoa > Mollusca > Cephalopoda > Myopsida > Loliginidae > Sepioteuthis > Sepioteuthis lessoniana. The sequence continues at coordinate 46,350 of CAUZXS010004769.1, read as the reverse complement.
GATGATTGTTGCTCTGGGGTTTCCGTTAAATGTAGCTGCCATCATTCTAGGTTGTATTTTCTCAACGCTATTAAGCGTTTTTAATGCTCTAGGTCCTATAAGTAATCCTACCCCTCCTACTGATGCGTTGACAGAGTTTTTCCATGCGGATACAGTGGCGAGCGACCAGCCATTGCCAGTTTCGTGATAGTACTCCTATTTTTATTCTTCCTTACTGATTAGATGTTTTATTTATTATATTTTTTCTCATGCTCTTTTTTATAGTTAGCATGACAATTAACTTCCCCTTCTAAATTCCAGTCCTATTATTTTTATTATATTATTCCTTGAGAGTTTTTCACATCAGCGTTAGCTGATGGTCTATCACTGGAGTTTGTGTAAAAACAGGTTTCCTCAGTTCTACAGTAATCTTTGCATCATCTCAGCTATGTTTGAATGGTCTCCACTCGTTCAATTATTTCTAAGTCCTTTTCTTCATATATCAATCCTTTGGTGACCTACCAAGAGCAACAATTACAACTGGTATCAGCGTTACTTTCATATTCCACGGTTTTATTCAGTTCTCTATCAAGGTTAAGGTATTTATCCTTATTTTAGCTTTCTTTCAGTTTTACTTTGTGTTCAGCCGGGACAGCAAATTCCATAAATCAGCAAGTTCTTTTTTCTTATCTTTTTTTTTTTTGTTGTTGATTATTATAAGACTCCTTCATCTGTCCGAGGTTAGGTGAACCGTTTGAGTCTCGAAATCCCTGGAGAGTTTGAGCATCTCATTCCCCTGGACAGGTTCTGGGTCGTACATATACCATTTGTTTGTAGGGTCAAATTTCAATTACTTGCACAGTTCCCAGAGTATCACCTTGTCTACCTAGTTGTTTCTAATCTTATACTCTTTCTGCGGTAATTTGCTGTTATAGCTTATTATGTGATTGATCACTTCGTCTCTATCACCACATAACCTACATCTGCTTTTTTGGCCTTTTATCTATTCTTGCTTTGATATGGTTGGTCCTCATGACGTTGTTTTCTGTTGCTATTAGAAGATATTCAGTTTCTCTCCTAAATTTTCCCTTTTTTCGCCACGTCTACGATTCCTTGTCGGGAATGTCGCTTGTTATTCGCTTAAAATGTTGTTTTTGTTCCAACTTTGGTTTTCTGGTTATTGTCGTTCTGTTGATTCTCGTGTCGTCAGTATTTCTTCTGGTGTCTGTAATTAGTCTTCCTCCGCGTTTTCTGTTTCTGTCACCGTCATCTCTGGGATGCAAGGCCGTATGCAGGGTAATTAGTTTTCTCGTTCTCTACTACTACTTATAGTAACAGTAGTCCACTTTTTGCGTGTTTTTCGCATCAGTGTTAGCAGATCGTCGTTCACTGGAGTCTGGGTTATTGCGATTCTCATCAGGTCGCAAGGATCATTCTCAGTATTCTGATCGATCTCAACGATGCTGTCGACTGGATGGTCTCGTTTCTTCTTTCCAAACTTTTGAGGGTTTTTCCTGGCACACAAACTACAACTGATATCACTGTAAACCTAAAGTTCTACAGCTTTCATAGTTTTTGGTCAAAGTCCAAGTATCAATTAATCACATCTCTTTTTTTTTATTTCACTCCATGGGTGGCTGAAACGGCAAAACCTACTTCCGTTTTAATAGTCAAGAGAAAACCTTTATGGCCAGAAATTATCGGGTTCGCTCTGACACGTAATGGTAGTTCCTTTTCGGGTCTCACCAATAGGCCAATAATATTTGGAAAGAACATTTCGAGAACCTATTCGGAACAAACAAGTAATTCTCGTGATTAGTTCATGTATAACTTTCGGGGTGATTCCGAGTTGGTTCTCGAAATGTTCTTTCCATAGTTGAATTTGTTCTTCTTGGTTGGTTGGTAGCTTTCAGTTTAGCTTTTGCAGTGGTCTTCCTTCTGCTTACTTCGTTTACCGTTTATCATGCTATCCTAGATTGTCTATCTTCAACCGAATCTCTAATTTTATGAATTTGATATTGTATGTGTTCTGTTTGTTCTTTAAGTTATATTTTAGCTAATTCATTTTGGGCTTTTTAAATTTCAGGGCATTGGTTTGGTTCTTTATATTGCAGTTGGAAGCCGTTTTGACTTCTGCGTGCTTTTTCCTAAACGCTAATTTATCCCAGGGAACTCTAGGTTTCGGTCTTTGTTTAGTTGGTATGCATTCTGCTGATGCTTCTAAGTGGGTGTTCATGAAATTCTCATATTCATCATTCGGAGTACGAGTTTCTGTCTTCTCCTGTAGTGCATCGAATTTGTTTCTAAGAGTCAACGCGTATTGATCTGTAATATCCCTGTTATTAAGCAGAGATTTGTCATAGTGTACAGTGGTTGTTGTTCGGGTCGTATTCCTTCGTAAACTCAGTCGTATTTTTGCTGTGACAAGTCGGTGATCGGAGGACACCCCCTCGAAAAATGAATATGCCTCACATTTCAATGTGCAATTTTTCCATTTCTTATTTATATAGACGCAGTGCATCTGTGCTTTAGTATTATTTGAGTAGGTGTTGGTCCATAGTTTTCCCTCCCCTTTCAGAGAGTTTATATTGAGGCATGTTAATCTACTTTCTAGCATGAAATCTGTTAGGTGTTGCCTATTTCTGTTTGACGAGTTGTATAAGCTGAATTTGTGGTTTACGTTTTAACCAATTAACTCTATCAATGACGAGAACATTGTATTTCAGGATGCTACTTACAAGGGAGTTACCTAACAAACAGTGGTAGGGCTGTAGCAGGAGATGATTGTTGAATTGGGGTTGTCATTAAAAATTGCAAGCATCATCCTAGGTTTTGTTTCCTCTATGCTGTTTTGTGATTTTATGGCTTGTGGACCTATAAGCATAACTACACCTCCAATCGTGGCATTGATAGAGTTTTTCCATGCAGGTACAGTGGCTAGCGTCCATTCATTGCCAGTATCGAGGTATTTAATATCCTCGCTATGGGTGTATCTGTGTTTTTCTATGCATATTATGTCTATGTGAAGATCTATGGCAGATGCAGTCAGCTCCGGTAATTGTTCTATTCTATTTAATGTTCTAACGTTTATAGTCGCTATTTGGGTTGTGCGTTTGCATTTTAGTATTTTTGTTTGAGCTCTGTAGCTGATTTTTCGAACACTGAGGCCAGAGCTCCAACCCACGCGTTGAGCGATGCGGTTTCAACCGGTGGTTTGGGTGTAGTTCTTGGTAATCTTTCGATGGCTGTTTTTATTCTCATCTATAGAAGCCACCCTTATAGATGAGCAGTAGTAGTTCCCTGATCGAATTATTTGATCCTGGCCGTTGATCCGTAGGATTCAAACATCCAGGAACTGGTTAGGCATCGGGTTAAACCATCAGAGAGTTTACCCGCTTGCCATTACATCCACCATACTGATTCCCGTGGTTTCCAAGAAAAAAAAGTAATTTTTCCTCGCAGTCCTTATTTATGCTTCTTCGCATCCTTATTGGCATTCTATTTTATGCTTATTTTGGCTTTTAGTTTCTAATAGTCCAATAGTGTTAGCTTCTCTTGACCAGGTTCAGTTGTTAATTGGAATTACAGTAAATCGTCCTTGCATTTAAAGCACAGATGATATACAGCAAATATCTTTTAAAGAGAACATAAATAAAATCATTCATTGATTTTTAAATGACAATAGAGTAAAAGACAATAAATTACAAATCATCTTTTTAAAACTTTGGCGTCTTGGAGTGGATACGCTTAGAATTTTCGAAGTATGTTTAACACGTTCTGTCTCGACTATGTTTCTGAACTTTTATACTGATATACGAATTTCTACTGCTTGAGTGGGAGAAGTGGTCACTCAGTTATTCTCTTTCTTCCCTCTTTTTCACCAAAATATTTTGTCATTAATACGATATTCACTAAATAATTCTAACCTTAATCTAACTTTGGCTTATAGTTTCTAGTTTTTAATATATATTGTGGGTAGAGTGTCCAGCTATTGTTCGAGAAACTGGGGTTTAATGCCAGGTCGAGTCATACCAAAGATTCGAAAAATGATACTTACCGCCTCCTTGCTAAACACAGTATTTGAAGGTGCCGATGAAAAGTAAGTGGAGCAATCCTCCATAACATCTCGGGATGTAGTAGCTATTAAAGAGGGAACTTTCGAGTCACCCTCGACTATGGTCGGCCAACAACTTACATATATATATATATATATATAAGACCAAAGGTTTTGAAATATTTCCAAGCTGAGACAAACACTCTAAGTTCTAATCGAGGAATGACATGATTGTACTTTGGGAATAGATTTAAATTCTGGTAATATTGAATTATTTCAGTTTTCGTACAGATTCCGTTTCAGTTTGATAAAATAGAGTACACTTTTAGTAACTTTGGATGTTGGTAACTATCACGAGTTATAACTGCCTTTATATACACCAAAGGACACACCCACAATGTGTATATATATATATATATATATAGAGAGAGAGAGAGAGAGATAGAAGGAGAGAGTGAGTGAGAAAGAAAGAAAGCGAGACAGTCAGACAAAGTTCACTCTCTGTGGGATAAAATGTAAACCTGCTGTCAGAAGAAGTGAAACCGCCAGAGTGCACAATAAACAAAAATATAGAGCCACCATCACAATATTATGAAATTAAAATATGTTAATAAATAAAAACTATTAACTTTAGACGATATATGGGGATAAATGTAGCGTTCCAGACGAAAGAATAATAGAAAAAAAAACTATTCCGGTGTTGTTATATCATATTATACATTATATTATAATGCACACATACACACATACATATATAAACGCACACAACCATATATATATATATATATATATATATATATATATATATATATCGGCCTTTTATAATACAGACTCTTTTCAATGATGTTTGCCTCATGTCAAAACTAAGCTTTAAAATTTGTTTAAGCTTGTCACTTCTAACGATTTTACACTTGCCTATCGGAAAGAGCAGTAACGTAGAAAATGTCAATTTCAAATTTTATGCCTGAATGCCACCAATGAGATTTCAGCCGTTAGACTGATAGAATAGATCTTGTAGATCTAGCCCAGTCAAATGCCCTGGGACATAACTGCATCTGCAAAGAATATTAAATATATGCATCTCTACATATGGGAACTTTTTGAGTGAACAAGGACGTGTAACGCATAGAAGGCAAAATGATTTCATTTCTCTTCTAATCCTTGTATTACGTTCAGGCCAATCATTTGGGGAGCATCAAAAATTAGAAATAAAGCCTACATGCCCTGCCATGTGGGCTGATACAACCGAACGAGTCAACTTGAAATTACAATAACTTTCTTACACTCACTTGAGACAGGGAGGAGTAATGGAGTATTGGAAATATGACTGTATTTGGAGACAGCATCAATTTCTTGCTAGTAATATCGTTGATTTATGAACGGAGAAATCTGTTCAAAAACAGAAGACCTCAATAAAAGAAGACGTCAATCTCAAGAGAAAATTTCGTCTGGGATCATCCATAATGGAACTTCAGCTGTATAGGAACAATCAGAAGAAATAAGGTTACCGTATAAGTAATGTCTGAAATAGAAGTAAATATGTTCCTCTTGAATGTATTAAGTTCTATGAAATTGTATGAAACTTTATATTATAAATAACGTCTTATATGAAATACTATCAAATGACCGACTTTATTTTATCGTTACTCAAAATTTTTAAATGTCAAATTCAATTTTGAATTAAGTAAATTCGGTTTGTTGTGTTTTATGGTAAATCAGCCATTGTATTTTATTTAATGCCAGATTCCCTTTATACAAATATATCAATTATATATGATTTGTAAATGAATAGTTTGAAGATAACATTTTTAAACAAACAAGAACTCAGTTAGTTGGTTGGTTGGTCGGTCGGTTTAAAGCATATCAACCTTTGTAGGTTATTTAAAGCAAAATTCATTTTTATACAAATAATCAGTTCTATTTCAAACAATTCAGTTTAACATTAGTACACCGCTTAATTATCGAAAAAAAATTTATTTCAAGCTACTCAGTTTATTCAAACAGTTCCTATTCAACCTATTCAGTTTAGTATGAGAATAGAATTTGTTTACACCCAGTTGAATGCCAAAACTGTCCTATATTACACAATTCAGTCCAGCGTAAGTAAACTTTAAATGTCAAAAACAGTTCTATTTCTAGCAATTCACTTTAGCATACAAAACAGTTCCATTTCAGGCAATTCAGTCTAACATAAGCAAGCAGTTTAAACCGAAGTATACAGTTCAATTGTCGAAAACATTTCTATTTCAAACAGTTTTTATTGAAACAATTATATTTAGCATAAGTACGCAGTTTAAGTCTATTTGACCCACAGATAAGACCCTTTCAGGTGCTACCACTCCGAGTCAGATTAAACTTGGAGTGATGGCAATGAAAGGGTGTTCGCATTCCTAAAAGCTCCTGCAGTATTGGAACCTCACCATCAGATTATTTAGTATCATATCAGGATACTCGTTGGGAGGGTCTTACCCCTCTGAAGAGATGCAGACAGGGTATTCTACTGCTCAAGCCAACTGGGGAAGCTCATTTTATTGTTCACAGTTAAATGGTTTCAAGTTCAGAAAATGATTACATATTTCTATTTGACCCATAGATTCGACCTTATCAGGTATTACCAATCCGGATTAGAGTGGACCTGCGAGTAATGACCATGAAGAAGTACCCCAAACTCAAGAATTGGAGCCTCACTATCATATACAGTTCAGTGCCATATCCTAAATATATTTTTTTGGTGGGGTCTTACCCCTCTGTAAAGATGCAGTGAGCATATTTTATATCCCGGCTAAGTGGGCTGATGAATAAGAGAAATAAATGCATTAACTCATGCTGATAGCACAGACTTCCTAGGTTCTCTCCCAACATACGTCCCTATCGTGTTGGGCTCTTGACCGGTCTTCTGGGCAACATAAAATGTCTGAGGTGAGCTGATGTATGTGCCTTCTTGCTGGACGTCTAAAAGTGAAGCATCCATATTTAAGAGTCTATATGTGAACCTCACTTATGGGTTCGTCTTACTTCTCCGGCAGTACCCACATGTATTGTTCTTACTTGCGTAGTCTATAAGATGGGAAGAAAGTGGCCACACAGTTGTTGTTTTGTGGGGTAATGATTTCAGGATTTGTTCAAAACAGCATCCAGCATTCATATGTATTACTAGTATAGATCTTTCTCCAAGTGTTTTGTCCATTTGGCGTATCAATGTTATTGTACCGGCATACATAAAGTTTGGAAGAAATTCCGTTTTATTTTTTCCAGCGAGACCAAATTTCGATAGGATCGAAAACCTGTTAATAGCTGTCGATGCTTTCCCCTTGTGTATTTTGACATCAGTTTCAGTAGATGAGATATGCCAAGTTATATAAACTGATTTATCTATCTCAGAGGCTAGTCATTTTAATTTACCTTTTCTTGGTTAAAACAGGTGGAGTCTGTTTTATTTGCCTTCACATTGAAACCAAGGATTTCTTCTCTATAGCAGGTATTCAGCTTAAGCAGTTTTTTGTTAGATCTTTGCAGGTTTAGGGTGAGCGTAATGTTTGTAATATACGTTTCTCATTGTTTCTGCAGTTATCGTCTGTTTCTTGTCTTTTTTAAGGTACACACTTTTTTTTATTGCATCTTACATTTGTTTTACGTTATCTAAACAGATTATGAATTATATTTTGTATATATATCTCCTTATTAGACTTCAGACACAATGTTGAAGAAGTCATCGAGTTTTTGTAAAGCATCATTATAGTTGTAACCATTTCTTTTAGAAGACCATATGCTTGTAGTATTTGCTCCATCTTTCCTATATCAATGGAATAAAATCCTTTGAAGAAATCTAGTGTTGCCTCGACATTTATTTTACACACGCCTTAGATGATTGAATAGATAACCAGAATCTGTGAAGTTGTTGATAGTTTTCTCTGAAAACCATTCTGATTTTTTCTATGAATTTTTTTCTGCTTCAGATCTGATGAGATTTAGAAGCCAGGCACTATAAGCCTTTGAAGCTACAACAGTAAGAGTTATGCCTCTGTAGTTCATTGTAATTCCAGTGTTAACTTTGTTGGAAAAGTGGAGGATATAGCTTTTGGTCTATTTCTCTATTGCATTTTCTTTATAAACAATGTTGCACAATCAATGAAGATCGTGAAGTTTCCTTGTTTTCCATAGTTTCGAATATATCGAAATTCTATAGAATCAAATTTTATAACTTGTGAGCTTTTAACTTTTTCCAGAACCAGGTTAAATTAATCCTCTGTAAACTGTTCAAGTCTGATGTCTAATTGGCTATTAGTAATTTTTTTCATGTTTCTCGGTGATTTCAAGAAAATTTCCGAGTATATTCTTAAGATAGTTTTTCCTCTACTGAAAGTGTTTATTCTTGGCTGGGAGCTTTAAATTTTGCTCTCGTGGAACCTTTCTTTGAGCTTACTTCATTGACACCCTGCTGTGCTAATCTTGATTATCTACCGTCTATGGAATTTCTGATTTTAGTGATTTGGCCGCCAATGTATTATTGTTGTTCTTTTTGGTTTCTGTTAGTTATTTTTTTCTGGGATTTCTTGAATTTCTGCCCATTGGCATTTTTGTGTTTATTTCATTAAGAATTAAAACATTTTTCCAGCTAACTCGTGTTTTCCCTAACAGCAAGTGTATTTCAAGGAACTCTACATTTGGTTTTAGTTTGGTTGGTATACGCTCAGCTCCTGCTTCTATGTGAGCAGTCAGGAAGTTTTCACATTCGATATTTAGCGGATTTTTTTCGTGACTCATAAAGAGTATCAAACTTTTTTCTTATAGTAACCGTATATTGATTCCCTTATATTACTTTTAGCAAGAGACGGTCAGCCCGATCATGAAGCTTTACGTGTTTGTTTCTAATTGATGCATAGAGTCAGTCGAATCCTTGCTTAAAGGATTCTTTGGCCGGAAAATACTTCTTCAAAAAAGTAGTATGTCCCAAATTTTGAAGCACTATTTATGTATGTGTTTTTTTTTATATATATAGAATATATCTGTGCCTTGAAGTGTTTTTCGTAGGTTTCAGTCCATAGTTTTTCTTCTTTTTCTAATTAAGTGTTTATGTATACAAGGCTTTTCACGAGTGAAAATTTGGTATATATTTACCATGACCGTTTGACGATTTTTGAAAGCAAGATTTGTTAGTTTTGTTTTTGCCTATATGGGCTTCATGTCTCCATTAATGATCAGAACGTTATGCTTGAAAAGGTATTGGACAAAGGAAGATTGCTCATTATAGAAGAAGGGTTGTCCGTTTAATCCTTGGCATGATTGTTGTACAACGTTTACCATTAAACAGAGCACAAATTATTTTTGGTTTGATATTCATATACAAATGTTTTGACCTCGAAACTGTGAACTTATGCTAAACTGAATTATCTGAAATAAAACTGCTTTCATTTTAACTCTGTGTATTTGCACAATTGGCTGGGACAGTAGAATTCACCGACTGCAGAACCCCCCAACGATTGTCCTAGATATTACACTAAAGAATCTGATGGTGAGGTCCCAGTAATGCTGGGACTTTGAGGAATGCAGAACACCCCTTCATTGGCATTGCTCCCAGGTCCACTCCGGCCCAGAATGGTAGCACCTGATAGAGTCATATCTATGGGTTAAATAGAATTAAACTACATACTTATGCTAGACTGAATTGTTTGAATAAGAAGAGTTTGAATAAACGGAATAGCTTGAAATAGAAATGTTTTTGACGATTAAACTGTACTTACATTTAAACGGCGTGTTTATGCTAAACTGAATGATTTGAAATGGAACTGTACTTACGCTAAATGGAATGGTTTAAACAGAACTGTTTTGACATTTAACTGTGTTTAAACAAAATCTATACTTATTCTTACTGAATTGTTTGAATTACGGCTGTTTGACAAAACGGAAATGCTTGAGATAGAAATGTTTTTGACTAGTAAACTGTACTTACACTTAAACTGCATCATTATGCTAAACTGAATAGTTTGAAACGGAACTGTACTTAAGCTAAACTTAATTGTTTGAAATAGAACGGTTTTGACATATAACTGCGTGTAAACAGAATGTATACTTATACTAAACTGTATTGTTTAGATTAGAAATATAAATGTTTTTGTTAATTAAACTGTGTATTCATGCTAAACTGAATTGTTTGAAATAGAACTGACTATTTGTATAAAATAGATTTGGCGTTAAATAACCTATAAAGGTTGATATGCCATAAAACCTAACCCAATCCAACCAGTAATATATACATAATTCTCAATACCAGGGTACTATATATAAATATATATACGTACGTATCTATATATATATATACATGTGTGTGTGTGTGTGTGTGTGTGTGTGTGTGAATTCATATCTAAAATTCTTCTAAAGGATTTTAACTTCTTAAGAATAAAGCCTGTGATACCTTTCTATACATAATCTTGCATGCTTTTTTACACAGATGAAGTCTCTTTTTTTCTCTCTGGCGTCCACGAAATACAACAGCCTCAATCGATTCATTTCCTGTTTATGCTCTATCAATAGTTAACAAGAATTTTGTACCGTTTCTAGTGAGTCTCTGTCAGCATATTTTCTATAAACCGATTTTCTTTAAATTTATTTTGGCAAATATTTTTAGCGATATCTGTGTATAAATTCGACTGTTTTCTCTGAAGACATAACATTTATAAAGTAAAAACATTTCTTTTCTTCTTTTTTTTTTTTTTTTGAGCTGATTATTATAGATTTACTTTCGGAAGACTTTGAAAATCTGAATGTGCTGACTGTATGGAAAAGATTTCACTGGAAAATTACTATCAAAACACGTAATGTGCTTAGGAATTAACAAGATGAATATGTTTACAGACACTGATATTAAATTTCATTCGGTAAAATGTTTATAATTTTCTTTTTCCTGTTTTAATTTTTGTACTTCATTAAATTGTCCATCGCAAATAATTAATTAATACAACTTAGTGAATGAGCGAATTAGGAACAACGCGGATAAAGCAAAGTTTATTTTTTTGGTTTCTTTTTTATATATATTTAGACTGGTACAGAGAGAGCCTGCAATTATCACTACCGCAATCATCTTTTCCACTTCGATGCCTTTAAAGTTTTCTTTCAGAGCATGAAATGAAAGAAAATGCTTATATTTTGCAAGCAATACAAGATAAAAAAAATACCAATTACCCTTTTTTTTATTTCTTCCTCTTTTATGGTGAATGAATTATTTCTCATGTAAATTTTATAGGATAACTCTGAAAATAGTTATCGATGAAAACCAAAGTAGGTCTCAATAATCTTGAATCCATGACGTCACAGAGGCATCATGCTACAAATTCAGTTAAAACAAACAGCAAATTGATTAAATATCAGACAGATTGATTTTAACGGTATGTCAAGAGTCAAAGTTTATTTTATGCCTCGAGGTTAGAAAGGTACGTTCGTATTTGCATTTTTTTTTTATCTAGTTGTTTCTTGAGAGGTCTATTCTTGTTACATACCCAGATATACGGATGTGTAAAATAGACATACAGTATCCAAAATAAACGACATTCACGAAATTGGTTCACGTACGAAACTTTATTACCTTTGAGTTAAAGGTTATTCGACATAAGTAGAGAGAGACACAATCTTTCTATGCTGACTGCTTTTACATCGTCAGCTCTCACCCCAACCAACGCACGGCGCCCATAGCTCACCATTTCTTCTGGCCTCGCCCAGCTCTGAATCTCAACTCTCTCGGTCGGAGGCAGGAACTCAGCTAACTGCTTTTCTCAAATCTCCAAAATCCTCAGCCGACGCTTCCGGTGCGTGACGCCTCTCACATCCCCTGGTCTCAATTCCTATCTGGGATTTTTGTTTTGATATCTCTGAATGACACATCCTCTCCGCGCCCGCGTGAACACCTGCGTTAATGTTGCACCTAACTAACCCATGCACTTAGCGAAAGGTTCTCATCCTAACTAAACCGAAAGGCAAGATATACTAAACAAGATATCTCCGTCATTATATTACATTCTCGCGCATGGTTCTTTTGAACACGGTCGATTTTTGTAAACTGATATGATTGATCTATAAATGGAACCTTGTCATCTACTACCTCTCCAGTTATGAGTGGACTTGGGAGCGATGGCAATCAATATGTACTCTTCACTGACCAGATCTCCGTAACGGGAGTCTTAGCATAATATGCAGTTTAGTGTTATACCTAAGATAACCCTTTTTGGGAGGGATCTTACACTTCTGCAAGAGATACACTCGGCATAATCCACGTTCCGTCGACAGGATGACAAACGGTTGAATTACAAATACAGAATTGCATATGCCCCAGGACTAATGTTAGTTCGCCTACGTAGGTTATTGTCTTTTGCGCGGGTGCGGGTAGAAAAGTCGTAAAAACATGTGAAGTTTATGTAAATTTTATTCATTTTACAAGGTCAAAAATATGTGTATGGTTTAGGGGCAGTATGGTTTTTCTTAAATACCTATATTCGCTAGGCTTGTTACACCGTTATTCAACTGAATGAGATATGGAAAGTGTTCTAATTTAAAATAACCGAGCGTGTGCTGAACACTATTAATATTTTCTAGCAGTTGTCTCACATAAAAAAAAAATATATAGCCTTGTTGCTAGTAGTCCCGTGTTATTTACAGTGGGGACACTAATCCCGTCTTTTAGCGCTTTCTTTTTACAGTCAAACCAACATTCAAATAACTGCTGACCAGCTGAGATGAAGATTTTGAACCCAAGCATCCGGTTTTCTACCGGCAACTGATCGTGTTACTCTCTGTCATGATGCATTTCTTTCTTTATTATTTTTTTTTTTTTTTTTTATACAAATATACATTCTCTCAACGAAAAGCATGAATATAATTGCTGTATTTAGCGCGTTTAAAATAAATGAGTAAGAAATAGTGATTTTATAAAAGACACTTATCGGGTCGAATTTTTGTTTCAGATTTATGTAATGTAATTACAACCCTCTCAGCCTCATTGAACCTGGTGACAAGCAACAAAGAGACTACCACGAGGAATATTGCGTCAAGTATGAGAAACAGTCATTTGAGAGCTTGGGATGTTTTAAAAAATTTCAGTCAGCCAGTTAGTAAATGGCAAAAAACTAGTAATGAGCTTAAAATTCGGTGCTTGTGAACCTCAACTGCGGGTTGGCTGCGACCTTTGAAATGATAGCATCTTGTCTTCAGAGATCTAAAAGAAAAAAAATGCAACTTCAGCAACAAAAAGTACCATTCCTGTTCTCCCTGTTTTTGAGGCAGACCTCGAGAGATGTTGAAAGTGAGTCATATTTTTATTGGACCACGTATCTGGCTTTTTCATTTCCTGTCGACTCTTTGTCTCTTCAATATTTCAGGCTTCTCTCCTCGCTACCCTGAAATACTACAATAAGATTTCCGAAATTATTTAGGAGATAAATACGAGCACCCTAACGTATTTAGAAAGATTTCTACAAATCATTAACGTCAGTATTTCGCAAATCTAAAACTTTTAATTGAAACTATTCTTATCAAGCAAAGACAAATCTGCGTAAGTAGCTACCTACTGGTTTTTAGCCAAACTATTAAAGCAAAACCCAAACAATTTAAATTCACACTAATCTGGATTAAACAGAGAAGCATGAATTTGTTATTTATTATAGGGAATCACCGTGGTGAGGTGGCTAATGAGCTGGACTGTTGCATCGTAGTGAGTTCTCACTCCAGTTGCGCTATTACTTTTACTTTCGCATAAAAAACCTTTACAAAAGTATCAACTTTCTTACCCCTACCAGCTATGGATGAAATAGCATCACTGCTGTTCTTCTAAAAGGATATCATTGGCATTTAGTAACGCAAAAAGCTTTATATTCCATTAAACAGAGAAGTCAAGCCACACTTATTGTGTGGTGGCGCGTAGTGTAAAGGTTATCTTTTTTTGGGAAATATACGACGAGCCGAATTCAATTCCTGGACAAGCTAAATTAAGATCATGTCAACGCTGTTTCCGTTTCACTTCATGATTGTGCCTTCGGAAAAGTCGTAACTTGATTCTCGTAGACTTGCTGTTATACCAAAGTAAAAGAACCCCGTTTTCTGCTGTGTATGGAAGGAGAGAAGTGATGAATTGAAACTAGAGTATTTTCAAATAAAAATTACTGAAAGGGTTTTGGGAAATATTTTGCTTATTCCTGATCCCCTTTGATATGAAAATATGATCTTTATTCAAAACATGCAAAATAAGTTAAAGTTCCATTGAATAAGATAAGAAATTTTTGAATACCAAACAATCGAAGTACATCACGTTTTTAATATCTCCAAAATGATCAATTCAATATTACGACAAAGTAAAATATTAATGAGAAGAAATGAAATAGACTAAGAAAGATTATCAGGTTAATGAACAAAATTAGATTAAATGAGACTTTACGATTTCAGAATCTTTCCCCATAATATCTAGCTCTATTTATAGTGTTAATGAGTGACTGATATTATACTTCTATAGTAACATATAGGTGTATTTTATTGTAATAATAATGTTAACAGGTTTTAAGAGTATTAAGAAATTTCAAATTGTAGAAAGCACGGCAAAACATCCAACTTTCAGCCTCTCTTTTAATGATGCCTCAACAACTAACCTGTCATTTTTCTTAATTAGTGAACCTGAGAAAGCTGTGAAAAGCTGTGAAAAGAGAATCATTTCATAACTGTAAATCAAATTCAAAAACATGGTTTTCATTCCTGTTTTCCACTGCCACACTCAATTACAGACTCAAGAAGACACTCCTTCACAAAAGCACATACATTCATATATATATATATATATATATATATATATATATATATATATATATATATATATATATATGTGTGTGTGTGTGTGTGTGTGTGTGTGTGTGTGTGTGGATTTTGTTAGTAATTATTCATTAAAAATTTAAAAAGTGTTCGGTGTATCAAGTTCAAACCTAAATCATTAGTGTTATAAATGAATTAAAAATACATACTTTCTCTCACGTTTAGTTCATGACATTGTTGTCAGGATTATCAAACAGGCGTTGTCAACTGAAAAATAACAGCTCTGATCAGCAAAATGAAATCATTTTCTTATTTGCGCTTTTAAAGTAATTGTTATTTTCTTTATAGCTGAATACTTCAATTAATCGTTCAGAAACGAACTTTGTTTTTTTCTGTTGCACACTGAATTTTTGCCTAACTTTGGTAATCTACCATAAGAGGAAATTTCCTTTTACCGAATAAAGTTAACTTAGTTGTTTTTGTAAAAATATGCTGTACATTATGTGGTGGCAACCAAGGGCAGGTAAACCGTCAGTGATAGTGGATTTAGATTTTTAAAATAGCTCGTCCATCACCTGTGAACTGACGAGTGAAAAATTTATTTTCCTTCCATTTTTACTTTTCTGGTACCGGCAAACTTCACTTCTCGAATGTTCCAAATCTCTATCATATGAATAAAATTCTTGCGTCCCTTTCCCAACGACCCGATCGACACGCTTTGTAAATGATATACTGCATTTACTGACAGTGAGTTCCATTATGGAGATTTTATATCTTCTAATTCATCAGGAAACTGCCGGGCGTGAACGAAGAAGAATCTTCTGAAATGCAACTGGCGCTGTTGATGTATACGAGAAGAAAGAGTTCAGGACATTACCTGGCATCCGCGCCCCCACAGATGCAAGGAAAAAATATGAGGCAGACAGGGGTAGCAGATGAGTGGAGGCGACGTTGGAAACTGTAATATTCTGAGCAAACGCATGAAATGTATATTTAAGCGAATGAAAAAGAGATCATGAAGGAGAGAAAACAAAAAAAAAGCAATACAAACGAGTAAACTGTGCTGGAAAGAAAGAAAGAAAGAAAGAGAGAGAGAGAGAGAGAGTGAGGGTAAACATATTTAAAGAGTGATCAACTATAAATAATAAAAAGAGGCAATTGTACAAAGACAAATAAAGAAAAAACATATATGGGAAGAAAATAGGAGATGATCCTGGATCATCCAAATACGAATTAGCATCTAAACAAAGGACAATAAGCAAAGAATTCAATTCTAATATTAATAAAGTGATTCAAGATAGACAAATGATTATTTAAGCAAAGTTACACACACACACACACACACACACACACACACACACACACACACATATATATATATATATAATAAAGTCAAGTTGACGACCGTTGTCGAGGGCGACACGAAGGCTCCCTTTTCAATAGCGACTACACCAACGTACAGGGGGGTACTCTTTTCTTTGGATTGTTTCATTTTACCATTAATACCTGCCATATAATACTGACTGTTAAGCAAGGCTGTATCACGTACCATTTTTGGTATGACTCGACCTGTGATTGAATCCAGGTCTCCAAGGCCATTGCTGAATACTCTGCTCATCAGACCAATATTCAGGCAGACACAATAACACATACAAGTGTCACATAGGATTGAAACTGTCATGAAGCCATGGTGACACTGTCTACGCTGTCATAACCTAATTACATACACTCTATTACCGGTATCAAGAACTTTTATTCATAAATGTTGAAGACTACTTTATATATATATATATATATATATATATATATATATATATATATATATATATATATATATATATGTATTGAAGATAATAATATGTTATAAAAACTTAAATCCAGAAAGTGCACAAATGGTAACCATTAGAGCTGAGTAAGACCTAAAATAAATTATCTAACATCCTCGGGTAAGTTTCATCATCAAAAGTTTCATTAATTTGGAAAAAAATCATGAAATGAAGTTGCCACAATTACAGTCAATGGTACTTGATAATTATGAGTTCCTTGCCAATGCGTTGGTCTGATTAATTAAAGTCCTACATATGTAAATAAGGTGTGCCAGGTGAATGTGTGAGTAAATATATTTATAGCACTTTTCATTTTTGGAGGAGTACTCGTTGTTGGAAGATCTTACTAGCTTTCACATATTAAATACATTCTTTAGGAATGCATTAGTTTGTTCAGTAATTGAATATATATATATATATATATATATATATATATATATATATATATATATATATATATATATATATATATATATATATATAATTTTAAATGTATATCAATATACAAAGAAAGAGTAAGCAGGAAACATCCTAATGCAAAATGTTTCTTTTCCCCTTGAAATCGATATGAATCAGAATATAAAACAATTTGTAGCCGTGGAAGTGGACCCAGAATTTACTAGAATACCTATGATTTAAATCATATAGATATGCTCTATTAAATATATATTTTGTCATAAAACTATTGAGAAAATCATTAGTGTTAAAGAATTTTTTAAAATTGTAACACAAGATCATATTACAGCAGGATATTATCAAATAGAACTTATTCATAATTTTCCCACTATTTCTTTGCAATTTTGCAGCAAGTTAATAACAGTCATTTCTGGTAGATGATGATAGGATAACAAATATTTCGCGTTTATTCTTTAACGCCTAAGGTTATACAAAGTAAGGGTCTAGCATCTATGCAACTTGAGTCTTTGACAGGAGACGGGCGTCCGCTTGACTAATTTTGTAACAAACAATAAAGCCTCATAGCAAAGAATATGTTATTTTTATTCAATAATTGGCTAAATAGGAATGATATCAATAGCTTTGAATCAGTTATTATGATGTTATTGATAGGATTATATATACAATGAACATGTATTTACCAATCTTAAAGAGGCAATAAAAGTATTGAAATATCCCTCGGTAAAGAATTGAAATACATTAGAATAAATTATGAATAATTTGATAAATAAAACATTCGTTTTGATAATATTCAAACGCTTTATTCGACTATCATTTAATAATATCTTATATATCAATTTTCACTCATTTCTGTCTTTCTTTCATGGACTATCGAAAAAAATACCATACGATGCTTGTTATTTTCCTTGATCTTGTCAATATGTTTGGTTCTCTTCCTCACAGTTTCATTTAGGCATATTTTAATTTTTATGGTAATCTTGCTTATCTTGTCAAGTCCTGTTTCTAAAATCTGCATTTCTACCTAACGTCATCGGGACTTAACTCAGAATGATATCTGTTAAAATTTGGTTAAATGCCTGTATGTACCATCTCCTCTTTGGCCTTCACCTTGGCAATTGAAATAATCATAAGAGCCTCCAAATGACTGTTTGACCTAATGGATGATACAACAACCATGATGACATTGGTACCTGCACGAGAAGCATTTAGCAATGTTTCAAAAATGATAGCCAAGATGAAATTAGGACAAGAACATCAATATGTACCTCAATCGTTAAAGACAAAAAACAACATATATTTTTCTTTAACTGAGGACCTATCCAAACAGTGTCGGAAAATTCCATAAAAATGCCTGGGGAGATATTATAACCCAAAATTGAGAGACAGTAACAGTATATTGGGATCAGACTAGAAATTATTGACCCACTGCGGAGCATCGATCGATTTTTTGCTTGACAAGCTGAAAATCCAGCGTTTGCAGCAAGAATTATTATCACAACTTATGTGGCTACTAACCATGTATGACATCAGTTTCATAAGTGAAAACATGACGAAGAAAACCAACTGCCCCTTCACCAGGAAATGGTTAGGGGTTCCTCGATGATTGAGCAAAGCATCTCTATGTGGAAGAGGAGGGCTAGCTCTGCCTCTGTCTAACCTAACTGAGGAATACAAATGTGCTTACGTAAAACACAAGTTTACACTACCTGAATCAAAAGATACAGCTATCCGAGATGCAATTCCATCTCTTGTAGCAGTAAAGAAATGGGTTTCTATGAGTGCTACACAGCAGATCACATCAGCTATCTATTACATGGATAACATGGATCAAGGTCAACATGGAAAGTGTGACCTCCGTATGGTTGACAAACGACTTAACTGATACAAAGCATATTCCGACAAAGTTGTAAAAACTAATATTCGACGAGATTCCCTAACAAAAATTATTGATGAGGTGCACTACGGCCGTGTTTCATGGAAACCTTTGCCAATAGATGAGATTAGACAAGGTGGAAAACGGAAAGATCAATTGAAAAGTCTTGCGGGAAATAGTGGCATGAAAAATAAGCTTCCTAATCCGATTAACTTATGATGTTCATCTAAAACCTGTGACAATAGTTAGGAAGGGATACATATTTTCCCTGAGTGCAACACCTGCTACATTGATACCCATTCTCACCATTTGCCTGATAAACCTTTCTCGAGGCTGATATACTTGGAGTACCTACGTCTCTGGCTACAGCTCGGACAATTAATAGAGTATTTGCCTATGCTTTGCCCATGGAATTTAATACACATAAGCTAACTGCGTTTTTAAGAATAGAGAAAAAAGCATTACATTTTGTCATGCTCCGGGTTTGGGTATCTAGAAGTGTCCTGGTATTGGCAGATGCTTGCAGATATTAACTGGCCCTTCTTCAGAACGATCAAGTGAAGCAAAGTATAGTAACCGATAGGTCTGGTTGATGAAGGAGTCTCCATATGTTCATGTTATTAAAAAGGTGAATTATTACATGAATAAAATAAACATAAAAATAAATATGAATAAAATTGGCGAAGGAGTAATAAGGTGATTTCTAGTTATATTACATGGTAACAAAGAAAGAAAATTAAAAAATACGGAAATATTATGCTTATGCAAAATAATAATATGTCTTTATAATCATTAACAGAGATAAATGAATAAATAAATAATTTTTTTAAAGTGGGGATGGGTAAGATAGTTTCTAGTTATATTACTCTGAAGGAAAGGAAAAGAACACAAAAACTAAAAATAAATTATAAAGGCGGGAAAAATACCGTATATATGTAAATTAAAAAAGAGAAGGTATTTTTTCTAATCTCCCTTGTAAACTATTCGCTGTCACTCTGTTAAACCTGTGAGTAGCGTCTCATAACATAAATGCAAGTGAGTGTGTGTGTTTTTTAATAAATGCGTAATATATATATATAGAATTTTTTATATATTTTATTCTAGAGAATATAACGAAAGTTTCCTGTTGATCTTTAGGTTAACTCAATTTGAACAATCGAGGGGAGTTGGTTCGTCATGAACATTGCTGGAGACCCATGTAAGAAATCACATTTTTCTTACTGAATTCCCGAAATTGGTGAGTAACTTACTCTTCTCTCAAATCTATCCGCCAAACAGAAAAAAAAAAAAAAAAAGAATTAAAAAAAATCGTTGCGGAATCTGTGGTTTAAAGTATCAATTTTCAATACTACCTTATTTCTTTTTTATCATCTCTTTAATACTAATACCTTACAACGCCTCTTTTTTGTTTAATAATATAATGTTTTGTTTCTGTTGTATTATACATGAAGAGATTGCCGTTTATTAATAGTAACTTTTTCCCTCGTAGAGAACATTACCAAAGTTTAAGTCACTGAGATTGCCTGTAAAGAAAAAAAATAAGAGTGGGAAAATTTTGATACATACATTTATAAGACAATTACAACTGGTTCTTTAGTTACCTTATGAAAACCAAACAAATAATACTTGAAAATATATATGTAAATGTAATTTCATGTCGTCTTTTCATATAGAAGTGATAAATTTCGGAAACTAACAAAGGTATTCTTTAAAGAATAGCTTGTATAATTTATCGACTAGAAAACTCAAATTATAAAATATCCAATAAACTATACAACTAACAATTTATAAATGACGATTTATTTTCTTTCCCAAAATTTTGTACCCATAAATAGATCTTAGTCACTAGGACGATTATCCTGCGTGATATCGCTTGGACTATAAATTACTAATAGGGATATTAGTTTTTATTTAACATTTTGAACAATTAAGGTCTGGGCGAATTTTACTCTTTCAAAAACTTTCAACTGAAGAAAAAATAAACATTATTTCTCCCCGTAAAAGGGATAATTCCTTATTAGCGACTCATTGGTTATTACCGAAGTCTTTAAAAATGTTTTGAGTATTTCTAAGTGATAAGGCATAAAACAAAACTGGAATAGTTGACTTTATTTCAACCTTTACTTGTCTGTTACTTGATTAAATCCCATTCGACGTTTTACATACTTTAGTTTTTATATCAATTGCATTGATGTAACAACCATTACTCAGTGAAATTTTTTTAAGGAATTCTTTTCTGGGTGTATTGTTTAAATAACTGATTTAGTGAACTTGGAATTCATTTTTATGTTTATCGTTATTTTTATGTATAGAAAAAATTACGTATGCACAGATGTATTAAAATTAAACTGACTTGTTCCTAACATATTTTTTTGTAAATGCTTGAGTAAATAATTATCTTTATATATTATTTGCTCAATCTAATATAACTGATTCTCGTAAGTGTTGCAAAAATCACCGAATGTTAAGGATTAATCCGAAGTGTTAAGTTCATCACTGAGCCCAGTTATGTCGTTATATAACTGCGAGATGTGTTGCTCGTATACTCAAAGAGACAACGGCAGACGAAAACTTATTCCTTCGCTGATGATTCTCTTTTTCTCTCCTTATTTCTTTCTTTCTCTTTCTTTATTCCTCTTTTTTAATATTGTTTATTTCTCTTTTTTTCTTTATTTACACCCCCCTTTTTTTCTTTATCTTTCACTCAATTATATATAATCTCACTCTTTTCTTCACTTTATATATAATTTCGCTTTCCTTCCCCTCACCCTTCTCTCTCTTTCTCCGTTTCTATCACACTCAATTGATATCGAAGGTTAGTTTGGTCTTCGTAGAAGTCTATTGTAATTTATGAGTTTGCATAGGCGATAGCAATTTTTAGGTTTCAAAAGAGGTTATCAGGCGATATACCGCCAACACACAACTCTTTTCATCAAGTTCAAATCCTTAATGTACCCCAGGAGGAATCATTTAGTATCCTCCAGATCATAGTTTTCTTCAACAGAGATGCATTTTTGTAAATTATCGTCAGCGTCCTTTAATGTAAATTTAATTTTACTAATCAACTGCATATTTTCCTTATTTCATTTAGTAAATCTAACATCTTTCATAAATGTAACGAGAAATTATAGATCTATATGTATTTTTCTGTTAATATTTATTACATCCAAACGTAATCTTAATCTCCAGGATATTGATGTCATTTTACAGTGTTTATAGTTTACTGTTAAATGGATTTTTTCTTAACACCCTAATTTAAAGAAAAAGCAATTCTAATTTGTCGTAGACCAATGATGTTATGGGGTCACGCTTATCTTATTTTCATTATTATGCATATGCGTTTCCATACTAATTATTGTCTATAATTTTTTTTTTAAGTAATTTACAATTTATGTTTTACATGGTATAAGTAAAATATGATTCAACCTCAATATTTATGGGTGAGAAAAATTGTCTCATTTTTACTTTACAATGCATTATTGACTAAATTCTCTATTCAAATATCCACCAGCCTTGATATTTAATTCTTGCGATATCCTCTTAACATATACCAGTATCATTTCGTGGACATTATTTATATAGTTTTTTTTTTTTTTTTTCGATTTTTATTCCTGGTAATATCACACTGTAAAAAGTCAACAGAAAAAATGAAAAAGAAAATTTTATGTTCAGATAAAAATAATTGATATAAAGGAGTAATGTCTCTTAACTACTTACTGTGACTCTGTTGCTCAAATGAATAGACATTTCAACAACGTGATTTTTTTTTTCAATTATAAACGCATGATATAAACTGTATATGTTTCAGCAAAAATTGTACGTTTCAGATTGGCTAAATTAATAATCCTTTCCTTAGTTTCTTGTAATCGTTATTTAGCTTAACCCAATGAGAAAATGTTAGGTTAAGCTGTGTTTCATAAACATTGCTGATCAGCCAAGTGAGAATTCACAGGTTTACTCTTATACACCTACTGATTATACCCTCCTTCACACAAAAAACCTAGCAGAGTCTTGGTTAAAGCATATTGATATTGCGAATCATTGTTTTAATTTAGGTAATGCTGTATTTGTTTTCGTTTGTATCAAGAAATAAGCAGTTGAGAATTATTAGTAGCTTTCAACCGCAATGGAAATATGTATCATTAAAAAAATTAGGGCAATTTAATAAATACTTTTTCTGAATATTTCCCTAAATATAAATTCTGCATTGTTTGGAATTGGTTTGTAGCCACAGTTATTTTAATCTTGCAAAAATATTTTGAGGTTATTGAAAATGGTGACAAATCAGTACTTCAGGCTTGCACAGACGTATTTCAGCACATATCTGACAGCTAAGAATTGCAAACCATGTGAAATTTACCGAAGAATTCGTAATGAGAGTGGAGAAGCATGTTTTTGTCAAATTCTTACAATTACACGAAACATGGGTTTGCCTGTCCGAGCCTGATTCAAAAAGATTTAATGGAATTGAAATACACTGATTCATGGGTAAAGAAAAAGTCACTCTGACAGTCTTCTAGAATCTAAAAACCCATAACTATTAATCTAAAATATTCAATTGTAAATAGAACATCTTATTCCCAATTCCTTAGGTAAAATTCACTGTATTTTATGAATGACTCTCGAACGAGATACAGTAAAAAAGTTTAGGCACATTTTAGTTACCTAAGGAGACTCAAATCGCAGTCCCCCTAAAATATATGATTATATAATTCAGTTCCCTTTTCATTATTTTTCTCAAAAACTAACGCATTTTTCTAATGTGTTATAATTTTCTCGACTATTGATATACACTTAAAAACTCCCAAACTACTAGAGAGAACACTTAAACCTAGATCTATTTTTACTCCGAAATGTCTACACCAATTAATAAAATCTACGATTGAATAGTTTCCTTTGCCAGTTGAAAATGTTCTATGTAACGTGGCTGGATATATAAATGACCATTAGGAATAACTTATGTAAGAATGGAAAGGGACTAACGGTCTAAAATGACTCTTTAAAAATATACCTATTTCAATGGGACAAAACGTAATACCGGGTAAGGCATTTGGAATCCTTTTTACGGCATGACAGTTTTTTCTGGATGGTAAGTGAATTGCGTACACTTTACGTTTGTTTTAAAGTGTTTTAACGTTTTGCTTTTACATTTCAAATTTGTATGGGGTGATTTTTAATAATTGTTTTGTATAATAGTGATCATATTTATAGTGACAATTTTTTAGCAGTTTTTCTTCTCTCCAAGCCGAAATGCCATTTCAAAATTAGTCCTTCCTATTGTTAGCGTTTTTAAACGGTGTATAATGATAACTAAACCTCTGCTCTCCATGAAAACATGTTAAAATGTATAAGATGTTTGGCATGCAATACACTGATTTTATTCCTGTTGTTTGGGTAAAAAGATTGTGTTTATGACTCGTGAGACCAACAAGCTATTGATACATAATGTCTGGTTCCTTTTTGCATCTTTTAAAAAGCTAGTTTCAGTTCTAGCGCTGGTTTAATTAGAAATAGTTTGTCTGCTGTTATTTCAAAGTTGTTTGCATTTTGTATTGAGTTTATTTTGGATTTTAAATCAGTTTTTTTAATTCTTTGACGAAGATCATTTTTTTTTCCCTTCATTCCAATGCAGCATACTATAATCTCTTGAATTAGACAGAATCCAGTCCAACCAGGCGATTAATCATTAAGTAGTCTTCATTTTTTACATTTTTCAATAAGACAGCGAGTTCGAGAATATGAAACTTTTATTTTTGCTTAGGCAATATTCTTGTTTAATATGGCTACGCAGGCACTTATGTCATCGTTCTTGGAGCCGCGTGTAAAGATTCGCTATATTAGACTAGTGCTCTGGTATTGTGAAGTTTGACTTGCTAAGAGTTAGAATAGGGTTTTATTTTGGATAATATATTTAATTCCACGATTATTTGGATAATATATTTAATTCCACGATAACTTTATCAACATGGCGAATGATTTTAAATAACTCAAGTCGTGGAGTCATTAAGTTTGGACATCGCGTCCATATAAAAATGGTGTTTTTCGGAAACAAAAATATTTGAAAATAATTTCTGCAATCCTTTGATATCTGTAGGGTGCAGATATTTTAATATACCGAACAAACGAATGCGCATGTTTCTTCTTGGAGATGCAGGGGGTAACAGTGATAATTGTTGTACTTACTCAATCGAAAAGTGATCCTGCATTAAAGTAAGGCAACTCTGGATGGTATATTGAGTATTTTCGGATCATTATCATTATTTTTTTCAAGTTTTCATGCTAATTATAATCTTAGATATTACTGCTATTTTACTAATCAACCTCATATTTTTCCCATTTTATTTCTTTAATTTAATTCTTTGAAATATTTCATCACAAATTGCAAATTAGTATTTTTGTGTTCCTAGTACATATTACATCCTATAGTTTGCTGCAAATTGATAATTTTTTTTTTTCTGATAATACTTTTTCATGGCAGATCAGTTTATGTTTATTTTAGTGTACATCATTTTTGAAAAATATTTCAAATTGCTATAAATTAATAAACAAAATGTGATTCAACCTTAAGATTAATGGAGGCCAACATTTTTACAATGTGTACTTTAAAATGTATTTCCAACATATTCGTCCGACATATTTTGTAATTAAAGTTAGATTTTATTTTGTTGATATCTATTTAATATATATACATATAATCAGTCTTTTCTTACATCTCTCTAGTAAAATTCTTGTTTCTTTTTCCATCCATATATCCTATCATTTTTTTTTCTGTCATATATACTGACGTACTTGAACACGACACATTTTGTTCCCATGATGTTTTTGAGTTTTATATATACACGATCATATAATAAATTGATTTTTGTTGTAAATGCAAGAGTGCGACTGTGTGAGAATTTAATCTATCTATACAATCATGCTCCTGGTATCTAAAAGTATACAGAATTGAGATGATTGTTTCCTCTTATCTACATATTGTTGGAGATGTTCAATTTTAACCGTTATGTGTGTGTATTTTGCGCCAGTTACTAACGGTGCAAAGGCGTGTATATTTATATTATGAAGAAGCAAGAATGAGTAAATAGAAGAAAAGCTGGAAGAATGGAAAATTCTGCTATGTCATCTGATATGTCACATGACTTCTCATATTTAAGTATCTGTATATTTTATTTTAATTTTTGTACATATCAGTATTAATTAGATACTTCAATTATGTTGTATTTTTATGCTTTAATTTCCGTTCGCCTCAAGATATTTCGATTTGAGAATAATTATTTTTGTCAATGTGATGCTGACTTAGGTACTTCCCAAAATTAAATATTCATTCCTTTTATTGCCTTTTCTGTTTTTAGTAAACAGTTTACCTTATTAGTAATGGATTATTTCAAAACTATAACGACAAATTCAGTAAAGTGTTTTCAGCATATGTTTTTGAAGAGAAGGTGGATGTGAAATTTGCTACCAAGCATGAGAATTGAACTTACAGCCTCAAGGTTATGAAAAAAATGTTTTGTATATTTCCGACCCGCCTATTATTTAGGATGGTTCAACCAGTGGAGATCTGTAAAAATAACAGCAGTTTCTCTCTAACAAGGACATTTTTGCCTTCGGGAGAACCACTTGGTATTTGTGTTTGATGGTTAAAAAATATCCTGATCCCTTAGCCTCAGAGGGTCATCTCCATACATCATTTCCTGCTTGCAACACTAAATTGATTGCTTGGTGCTTGAGGCACCCCGTTAGGAAATTATGACGGAGACGAATTATTTTTGCACCTGCAGCGCATGTGTCTCGATTTGTGAGCGGTCCCTATGGTAAACAACCCAGTGCCTTACTATGGTTTGGTGAGAAGCCGGAAAAATAGCGATCTTTTTTCAAAATTGGTAGACACTCTGGCGTTTGTGGCTGGAGTTTTGAATTATTGACAAACAAAGATACACCAGGCTTTTTAGGTCAACTGAATCGACGACAATCAAAGACCCACATGACACTTGTCCTTCTGATTTGGTGAGCACCTGGTTCTGGAGACCTGACCCCCGACAAGCAATACTCGCTTCGCGGGGCCGAGTTTACTACTTGGCGTCAGAGAGACCAAGGATTTTTTACACATGATGTGCATGAGTTTCTATTTGTGCTTTGTCCCCACACGAAAATGACTATGCGTCAAAACCTACTTAGTGGGATTCACCGATAAATATCTCGAGTAGGTCCCATGGTATTCGTGCTAGGTGTTTATATTTCTCCTCGAAAACTAGATCTCAGGGTGCCGACCTCCCAGGCTTTAACTGATTTGCAAGATTTTGATTGCTCGGCATCTGAAGAGGAATGCTGAAGGAGGCAAGTATTTTTGCGCCAGCCATTCAATGCCATTCAACTTATACTACAAAGTATAAACTGGAGGAAAAGGAAGAACATTTTGCAAAAATAAATATTTAAGAATTGGAAAGGAAAGAAAATTACGATGGAAAATATTGACTGATAACAAGGGTTTAAAATATGTCTGAAAAATTAAAGACCAAAAATATGTATTTAATATGTAAGCAGATAAAGAATAATCCAAGATAAAATACTTTCAGCGATTAAAAAGAAAAATATAGAAGAATGATAGTTTGTAAATGGTTGGGTGTGGTAGAATGAGACAAAATAACATGGAAAGATAAATAATGAGCAGCTTTTCAAGGCAGAAAATCTTAAAAAACAAAAAATTAAATTAAAGAAATTCGTAATGAACAGAGCCCCTCCCAAATAAACTCAAATAATTTGGGATAGAGTATACAGAAAGAAAGTCAGATCAATATAATTGATACTAAGCAATTGCCCAGTTTTTATTTCAGGATTATATTTCTACTTAAGATGAACATTTTTAAAACTAAGATGAGTAGAACATAAAGTAAATAACAGGGAAGTTTTAAGATCAAAAATCGATAATTGTAAAATAATCAAGAAATATCATAGCCCTTTTAGTGGGGTGTGTGGATTACCCTGACTTCATCCCTTTCAGTGAGATATGAATCGGGACAAAAATGGGTGTCCTGAATGAGACACTAGATTGTTGCTTATGTTGAATCTCCAGTTCTGGAGATCTGAGTGGTGTGGATTACATCATTTCCATTACAGATATACTCTGAAGCGGAGTGATAGCGTTTTGTAAAGTGTCATCTGTTGGTCAAACAGACATGCTCAAAAATTATTCGTATTCGATTGAACCGTAGGCGAACAAAACTTAAAAAAAACAATAACTCTAAAAATGTTCATACCAATGAACAAGTAACGCGATTAACTAACCTGAAGGTGCAAAATAGCCCCTGGTGGATATTGACCACTCGTTAAAATCAAATTAGAATAATGCATTAAAAAAAAAAAAAAAAAAAAGAAACTGCTGTATTTATGTGTGAAATGTACATTCACCTACCGGCAGAAAAAGCAAAGTATTGAATGTGAATGAATGAACAAAAAGAAAAACAAGATAGAAACGTTCGGTTAAAAACAAAACGCGTTAAACAGGTGCAAAGAGAAATGATTAAAGAGATACGAATAAATAAGTGAATAACCAATAAAAAGAGGAAATAATAACAGAATAAAATAATGAAAAAAAAAGAGTAATTAAAGTATTAGTGAAAGTAAATAAATGAAGAAAATTGACATAAATAAAATGAGGTAAGGCTGAAACCAAAATGTCTGGAAAAGGGGGAAAAGGCGTTAAAAATACCGATGTCAGGTAAGAAAAAAAAACATAATGGAAAAGAAAATAGCAAACAAGAAGCGACGTGGAGGGGGGAGAGTGCCACGAGTCCGTTATTGTTTTGGTCAGGCCGTCGGTCTGTTAGTTGGTCAGTCAATAGTGCGACCTGCAGTATCCCAAGTACAATAGCCATAATTGCATTTCTCTTCTGACGATAGTTCCCTTGTGTATCACAACTTCTAGGATTTGGACAATGTCCAAGTTTAAGGGCTACGTGGCCAGTTTTCAACAAGTCGCGGCAAGACAAAAAGTTGGCTCCTTTTCAAGTTGTTGCCATTTAACCAATGAATTGTCTGGGATCAACATCAGCAACATATGAAAAATAATGATTTTACTGCCTTTTATCAGTAACTTTTTAAATGCTAATTGCACATTTTACCACTCCAATAATTTAATATCATCCAAACTGTTGTGGCTTGTATTAACTATTATATTCAAATGTTTTAGGATATCAATGAGAAAACAGCTTTAATCAAGAAATAGTGAACACGTTCACATGAACAAAGGTTTTAAAATCACTTCTGTAATGACCTTTATTATTGTGGCCTTTGTGAAACCTTTCAACCAAATTAAACTAACCCATTTCTTCATAATTCTATCAAGACTTTTTGCATATTTCCTGTGTACAGTTCTATTACCCCTTACTACGTCACGTACCTTAACTTATGCGTCCTGCTTATTCCCATTTTTCTTGTTCAATAATACTTAATATCAATCAACTTAGTCCAATCTCTGATCAACTCTTAAATAAGTTTATAACGTCCCAGAGAAACATAAACCACTTCATGGGTATCGATAAGATTTGCCAAAAATAAGACAAACCATTAAAAAAAACTACAACAAAGAGAGGAATAGATTTTGGGATTGAAAAAGGTGTTATGCTTTTAGTGAAAATCGGGTAAAGAGAACGGAAAAAAAGAGCTAAATCAGAAATGCACCATAACTCTTATAAAAATAAAACAACAAATAGCTGGAAATATTAGAAGCAGATACTATGAAACAAACGGATAAAAGAGGTAAGAAAGGAATACGCCAGAAAAAGGAAACTTTTCAAAACCAAATTCTGCATCTAAAGAATTTATACATGGCCGGTCTTACATATAAGATACTTGGATCTTTTGTAAAATGAGCAAGGTTGAATCTCGGACAGATGGACCGTAGAGGGTGGAGTAATGCCTTTGACACGATAATTGACATAGATTCTATGCATCAAAAGAAGAAAGAACTTGATAGCATTGAGTATTGCGTCGATACAAAAATATAGAGATTGACGAATATACAAAAGATAAGAAAATCTGATTAGAGCAGCTAACAACGGCATTATCAAAAGAATTAACTTAAGAACAAACGAGAAATCAGCAAACAAAAAGAAGCCCATATTACACCAAGTGCGTCTGAGCAGAAAAGAAAGACTCTCAACCTGAGTCCTGGATATGGCACTAAAGTGCATCCGATAATGAGGCTTCACTCCTGGATCTTTGGGGAATTTGGAGAACCCTCTGTATTTATCGGTGCGTCCCACCAACGCACGAATATGGCACAAGGCCGTTTTTAAGGTAGGCCCGGTCGCAGGGCCGAAGCCCACACGCGTCCGGCAAGGCCAAAAATACCTTCGGCTCCGTCGGCATTCCCTTTTTTGGGGCGCCTCAGGAACCAGGCAATAAACCCCCCTGAAGGGGGTATAAGCCTGGGGGGATTGGCCCCCTGAGGCCGGAGGAACTCTCCAGTGCCGAGGCACACCCAGCAGAACCGTCCAGAGATAAAACGGCCTACCGAATGCAACCCAACAACTGGAGAGGAAAAAAAGGTCCGCGGTGACCTCTTAATTTGGAGAACCCTCGATTTCAAGGATTCACAGGTCCACTCTTACTAGGAGTGGTGGACCCTGTTAGGGCTCCATTTATTGGTCAAATGAAACTTTAACTATTTTAATGAGTGAAGACAATTGATGTTAAAGTGAACAGTTTAAGATATCAATGTCCTTTTAATTGTGCAAAAAAAAAAAAAAATGAGGTCTGGGATAATCAAAATGTTACCAACAAACTATTACTTTACAAATCATGCACACATATATACGAAAAAGATTTTGCATTTAATAAACTACATTGGTTGATATGCCATGAAATCTAAACCACCAAACAAAAAAAAAACAAAATGGGGAACAAACTGTATGGCTATTTCAAGAGACAAAAGGTGTACATTATGAAGTGAACAGAACATTGCAATGAAGCAGGAAACTGAAGGGAGACACTGAACTCCTATCGTCAGTAACATAAATAATGCCATAAAGATAATTTCAATGGAAAAATGATTACATGAAAAGAACAAGTGTATATCATGTGCTGACTGATATGAAACAGTGGATCCCATGAGCGGAAACAGCAAATTTCCACAGACGAATTGCGGTAAAAATGACTCGATAAAAAAAATTTGATCCTCTGGGAAATTGTGCTACAGATTAAAATTTGACTAGGAGGACCAAGTTCAACACTTCTTAGAAAGTGAAACTGTGACATTTAGATGCAAACAATCTGCCAACCTCGAACGCCTGGCCTATTATTTACAAAAAAAAGGATCAAGTGGATTCTTCCATTTCAGCGTACTATAATTAAAAGAAAAGGAAATGCTGGATGAATACTTAAATCTTGCTAAAAAGCAGAAAAATCTGTGGAACATGAATGTGACGGCTATACCAATTGTAATTGGTGCTCTTGGATAACTCCACAAATGCCTGAAAAAAAAACAAGGAGACCTAGAGACTAGAAAATGAATAAGCCATTCAGACGACAGCAGTATTAAAATCACTTAGGGTGCTTAGTCACGGAGATCTGCAGAACTTACTATCATTGAGACTTCAGAGAAAAAACAAGTTAAAACGGCTATGGAAAACACGCAAGGTGTAAATACTATTTTACATAGATTGTATCTCCTCCTCTCAAATCAAAAAAAAATTCTTAATTTGACTGAGAGCAAGGATGGGTGCGAAAGGGATAGGCTAAATTCAATCTTTTTTTTTTCATTTGACTGTAATTATCCTGATCCTTGAAATGCTCCGAATCCCTCATTTACCCTTGTTCCCAAGGTAATCATACTAAAGAATCGTGATAGTTTTGTTTTTTTCCGAACAAATGATGTGATTTTCAATTCATTTTTTTTTTCTTACAGTGGTTGCAAATAATAGCTGGAATTAAACTGTTGATTTAGATTAAAAACACCTTTAAAGTCAAGGCGTAAATCTTTTCTTGTTTCACTAATCGTTTTAATTTGTTTGAGCATTGAATTTGTTTGTCTGCGATTTTCGATTAACGTTATTTACAATATTTTTCTTAATGAAAGATTACTTAATCTCAGTGGCATATCTACTTGTTATAAACAATCCTAAGTTTAGTATAGCGACCGAATATGACCCATGAAAATATCTAATTTTAATACAACTAAATGTGCGGCTAAAATGGCAAATTAAGTGATGATCAGCAGGTGCTTCTTTGATTACCAGCATGTGTAACTCGGTCGTGTTGGCATTTATGATTTCAAGTTAGAGAAAAATACCTGATTTTCACTCTAACGATTACTCCAGAAAAAGAAAACTAGGGAAGACAAAGATGTATATCAGAGCCCTTTTTGAAGCAACACCACCGAAAAAAATTCCAGAAAATGCAATTTTTTAGATAAATTTGCTTGCTTTAATACAACCCAATGACTTGTGGGACAAACAAGAATAATTCTAAAAAAAGTGTAGTTTTCGGATCTGGAAATACAAGAAATATGCCGAAAACTAAGCGGTGAGAAAATGTTCTGGAAGAAATCATTGAAGTAAGTAAAATTTTAAAAAATTGAAACACGTCAACCATTATTATTTTTAACAGAAGAGCAAGGAAATATTGCTAAAATAAAGAAAATCTGGACCGAAGACCAAGATGTATTTCGAGATGTGGGCAACGAAGATCGAAATAAATAAATGTTGATTTACTCTATCGGCATGTCAACCGGTTTAGGGTTATTTTATGTCTAGAGGATAGAGAATTGCGTTCATATTCACATTTTTGTATAGCAGTTCAGTTTTCTTTGGCCACTGTTTTATCAAGTAATTTTCATTAAAAAAATTACTGGATTTGTATGATTTAGATTGTCTTATATGAACTTCAACAATTATGCGGTTTCAGGTAATTGCTTCGAATAATTTTTGAATACAGTTTTGTACACAACCAGTCAAAAATATTTTACCATCTTAAACAATGTTAAATCTCCTCCTGAATGAGTTATTTTTATGAAAAAAATTAAGCACCACGATTGTCTTAATTATTATACTAAATACAAGTCTCAATGAGCAACATCAAATACAAATCCCCCCCCCCAATAAACCCAGAAAGCTTAAATTTTTAATACATCAAAATGAACATCTTTTGCCACTATCACTACTTCACAAATTTTCAACAATCTTTCCATCAAAGATTGGAAATAGTTTTGCTCAACTTTCTTGCAAGAGTTGCCAGAAGTAAGCCGTTATTGCGGCTTATTTAGCTCTGATATCTTTGTTCAGGTTCATCCCTCACGAGTTCAATGGGATTTACGTCTGCTGATTGTGTTATATGCTCATCTACATCATCATAACGACACAATAATAAAGACTGACGCAATGATAAAGACGCACGCAGGAAGACTTCTTTACAAATATATTTACCTCTCACTTTATTGCAAGGGTTCGAAAAGGGTTACTCAGGGTTTGCGTGTGAGAGGGAGCCGGAGACCGAACATAACTGAAATATTTTGACGCCAAACTTATGGTCGTCGGCGTTGTCTTTCGAGTTCTCCAGGGCTGCTCAACCGGAGGCCCAGTGGCCACTCTGCTGGGCGATGGCTTTCTTTACGGCATCTTATCAGTATCTTCTACGGACCACAACTCATCAGGGCCCAAAGGCTCCTTCGGCCTGATGTGTCTTTCCCTACCACATCTCGTCTATAACTCCGTCCGATCTTCAACTCAACTGCACTTGGACTCGAACTCAACTGGCCCGTCGAACTCAACTGAGTTATATAATCGTTCGACGCTCACTCGATCTTTGAAATCGAATGTTTAATCGTCATCAAGCGGAAATAACTGTCATGCAGTTCTAAGGTCACTCTCTTCCAGTGCATCACTCTGTAGTGGCACAGTGGGACCTTCACCTTTTCCCATATTATCAGCCTTAATCCGCCCACGCGATCTCTTTCGATTACTGGCCATTGGAATGTGTCACTTCCTTCCGGTGCATCACCTTGGAATAGCATTTTTGGGTCGGGTCGAAGGTCAAAATACAACAATTGTACCGGCCAAGACATCAGTTGAAGGATGCTGTTCTGTTTTTAATGTACCTATCACAGAGTTTATCATGCATGAGTACAAATGCTTGTTCCACACACTGCGTTCCCGATGGAATCATATGATGCTACAGTATGTTGAGTTTGCGTGTCTGATTCAATGTCATTTACCTGGTGCAAATTTCCAACTTTGCAATAGGCAAAAGTCCCTTACACCATAAGTGAACTTTTTCTATGCTTTGCGGTTGAGGTTATACTGGGGGTTGTAGCTAATTCATTAACTCTTCGTAACACACAAAACCTATTTGACCTTAAGTTTTCAAACCTTTTTTTATCAATCGGAAATACTTAATTCAACAATTCTATAGTCCAGTCTTTGTGTATCTTTTCCCACTGAAACCTTTTGACATTGTTTAGCTTTGTTTCTTGGCAGCATTTCTGCCATTTAAGCCAGCTTCAGCTTACTCCTCATAGAATGTGTTGACACATCTTTTTTCACGACATAATTTCAGTTGCACAGTGATGTTTGGAGCAGTCAGCCTTTTGTCACACAAGCTGATGACTTTAAAATTATCTTCTGCATAAGTAAAATCGGTAGTATCTAGCAAGCTGTAATTGAACACAATGTAGTCTAATGCGTGTTCAAGTGGTGGTACAGTGCAACATTTGGTAAACGTTTTATTTATGCTCAGTACTAAACAATAAAAATATATTCACATCATTTTTTCAGAAGATATCTGGTTTTACTAAGTTACTGAGGAAAACGTGTCTAGTACAATAAAAACATTGGTGCTTTGCTTGTTTCATTAAAAAAAAATTATTTTGGATGAGAATTTTTTAAGTACTTTTGATTGGGTTGAGTTGTTTCCAGTAATTAATAGCAATCTTTAGGAAACAACCATGGCTTCAAGTAACTAGTAATATAATTTAGTCATGGTATCACATATTTATATCTAACAGCGATTTTCAAACAGCTATTTGATCCTTACACGGGAACTTAACATGTTATACCATACCAGATCAGTGGCTCTAGGTGTTATGACCAACTAGTTTCCTACACTCCCCAAAACTGGACCTTACCATCAGATTAAGCTTAGCATTATTCTCTGGAACCTTCGATTTCTATGGGGTATCTACAGGGGATACAGTCAGCATATTCTAAGCCTCATTGATAGGGTGGGAAATAAAGTAATTTTAGAAACGAAAAAAGTGAATAAATTACAAAAAAAGCAGCACTTCGTAATAGCATGTAAAGTAACCAAACTGCGCTCTGTGTGCTATATGCAACAAAAGTTATATTATAGGGTGCATGTATAAAATAAGTTAATGTGTTTGTCTAGGAAAACACTGCTACTGAGTTTGATTCTCACTGGAAGCTCCATTTTTCTTTGTGTTAAACTAAGCAAAACTTAGAAAATAATTACATAGACATAACTGTTGTCTGATTAAGTCTGCACTATATTTTCAGCATTCTCATAAAACAAGTAATTGCTTCGCAGTAGTGTTAAAGACGCGAAACGTTTGAGGTAGAAAAAACTGTTTTCGTACTCTTCTTTAAAGAAGGAACGTTATCTTTGCATTATCAGATTAATATATTCGCCAAAGTAAATTTCATTGTGTTTTTCTTCGCATCTGTTTATTTATTTTGCTATTCATTTCCTGGTAGACATTTTTATGAATTATTTATGATTAAAGACATTTTCAATTTTGGCCAAACTTAAAGTTCATTGTAGGAGAAAAAAAATCAACAAAAAAGTATAATTTAAAACTGAATATCATTTAAGTTTCCTAAATTTATTAAATGTCTTTCGCACACGACAGATGCACATTTTAAGGAATGTATAGAAGCATAGATATATAAATATTTCAGTCTAAAATATTTTTTCACATGTGTGCGCGCACGCAAGTCTAAATCTAGCATTGACTTGTATAAACAAACATTGTTGCTCACACGCAACCCACTTCAATAGACGTATATATGTATGTTGTGGGAAAAAAGCAGAGATAGATATACCGATGCGATAAACATACCAATTTTAAGACATGAAATATTAATCTATGAATATCAAATACACACATGTACGTGTGTGTACTTGCCTTAGATAGATCTCTTTGAGTGCCATTGGCATTGTAGGAATTTTTGTGTTTATGTTGATGTAGTGACACTCATGCACAAAATTCTCATCAGTTCAAAGAAAGTACGTCTGAGAGATCGTGTTTGATTTCTGTTTCACTACTGTCACAACTCTAATGGCCAGACTTGTTAGCCAGCCATTAAGCTATTTTAAAAGTAATAAATCAGTAAATATTTCTTGCTTCGTATTCTTTTTCAAATGATTACTTAAAAAGATACATCTAAGGAGGATTTGTAGATGAAAGCAATTTCATTTTAGTCTCTGTCAATTCTTTATTTTAAAAATGATTATCATATTTGCTTCCAAATTATACACATGAAAAGGGACGTCAAGTTACTACAGACAGTAGTCTAAAGAATCAATATAATTTTTGGTAAAACCTCAATGCTAATCTCTACGACTTAAAGTAAGATTGAAGTTGAAATAAAGTTGCAACTTGTAGACTGGAACCCTTTACTGCTTTTGACACATTTAATTATAACAGAAATAAATGGAGAGATTTAATGAATATTTACACGAGTTGTTAAAAATATTAAATGACATGATGTCAACAGAAGGCATCAGAATGCATTATAATTTTACTGTTTTTATTCGTAGCACTTACATGATTTTTTTCTCTCAGACTCACGGAATGTTCTTACTTTATTTGGCGATATTTCATAAGATAAGGGGTAGATCTTAGTTTTATATAATGCCCTAAGCTTTATTGTAGAGCAAGTTTTAAATATTTTACCAACTTTTTATTCTAGATGCTGATACTAAAATATAAATATTCACTTTCTTGCAGATGTTAATGTCAGTATTTAATACCAAAAGCCATTTATGAATCGTTTTAATTAAGAAATTCCGTAATTATCTATTTTCACTATGTTTGATAACGTATTCAATCCAGATAGAAAATATTCAGGAGACCTTACCATTGACAAAGTTTAAAATTTATATATGTATCCAAACCCAATACAACAGGGAAGAAGTGACAAAGATGAATTTTTTAAGCGGAGTAAAGATGGTCGGAATTCACTATTCCTGGTTAATTAAACAAAGCTAAAGAACCCAGTTTTCTCTATTTACTCAAAGCTGGGCTGGAGAAGATAAGTTTGCACACCTTTTCCAAGGGGATTAGCGTGAAGTGAAACCGAAACAACCACGTCCAGAATTTGAACTGTTGTAGATCAATTTCAGACGACAGTATGCGTTATGTTCAACGCGTCTCCCAAGTTAGTATAGTTTCTCACTTAGCAGTATTCTTGTCTTCAATTGAGACACAATGCGGTTTTCTCCTCTTTGGATAGGATGTGGCAAAAACATTTAGTACGTCAATTTCGACGGAGCCATTTCAATTTTCAGGGGAAAACTTACTAGAAAGAAGAGATTAGAGTAATGGATTGTCTGCTAGACTGCTAGCAGCACTCTCACGACTTTTACATTGCAACACTGGTGGCACCAAAAATCTGAGAAATTGGGTGTATTTGTGCGTGAGTGTATGTGAGCCTGTGTATTGTGTGTCTCTGTTACTGTGACGGAAGTTGGCCGAATCGCAGACGAATATTAAATAAAACATTCTTCCTGGAAAGCACAGATGCGTTTCAAACGGACGTGGGGTTGGGGAAAAAACCTCATTTATCATTTCCTAATTAAGCGAGCGGTATCACTTGATTTAATTTTGTCTGCTGAGGTGCCACGAAAAACATATTCATAGTCAGACTTTTCGACGCGGTCAGAATTACAAAGAGTCCGTAATTATACTTGCAAAGCTAACGTCCACCCCCACCAACATCATCGGTCTCTCTAGCTGCGAGAACTTTTTAAAATAATTATTCTCACTTGGGGGTTATCGCTTGAGATTAGACGACGAAATGATTATCCCAAATTGCAGGAAACGTTATTATAAAAACATTCTGGAAATGCAACGTCTTTTAATTCGAGTTGCATCAAGTAGTGCAAAAAATAGTTCTCTAAATCTCGTTCTAACTCTCTCGATCACTCTTAGAGTTTGACTAGTCTTCCAAACGGCATCCAGTGTTCGCACAAAGATTATGAATGTAAGTTATTGCTGGTCAGTGAACGCAGGTGGATCTATGTGCAGGTATTCATTCGGAACGTCGCATATGAACTCGTTCTTAATTATCCAACGGTGTCCAGTTTTTCTGCTTCAGCAAACTTGAATGGTTGTTGAGATGGGAGTAGACTGCAGTTTAGCTGCCGTTTTAAGGGGTTTGCTTACAAAAATTCTTCAAAACAGTGCGGAGAATTTTTATGTCATTAGCATCTTCCTTTTTTTTTTTTCTCTATGCGTTTCGTCGCGGCTTATTTCATTCTTCAATATTTAGCAGAAGCTTTTTTATTTGTATAAGCAGCATAATTAAACCTCGAATTGTTTGAGTTAAATACATTTGTTATATCTATAGAGAGATATTCATCTATCATGCTGTTGCTATTTATTGTAAACTAAAGTGTATAAAACTTAACGTTTGTTCAAGAAGTAGCATTGTAATAAATTGGAGAAAATGAAACCGTGCAGAACAGAAAATACTGAGTGAAAACATCACTTCATCTGCAACGCAGATTTTCACTATTCGTATCATAATGTAAGTTTTTCCTCTAATTTATGAGGGACTTCAAACTTTCGCTTCAATATCTCTCAATAAAATAAAATATTGATGCCGCGTGATATTCAAACTTCACTTGACATAGTCTTTTCTTCCATGACAACATTCCAATACCAGTAAGAATTTTCTTTTTAAATTTTAATCTTACACTTCGATTATACAACATCGTATATAACTTAAAGATATAAAGAAATAGACGAAAGACTGCATACTTCCCATTCCGAAGTAAGGTGGACATAGAATCCCTAAGAATTAAAGATTTATATCAATCACTGGTGCTGCAGCTAAGAATTGAATTGCCCTGCTACTCAATCGTATCCTACCTGAAGTTAAGAATGTCTGTAGGAAAAATCAGAACTGTTTTCGAATGGATCAGTACAAAACTTTCGATTCTGACTATTCCTCGAAACATTATATAAATTCGTGCAAAACCTCAATGCTACACTTGTTTGCAAATTTCTCTTAAGTATTTCATTCTATACCACAGAGAAGATGGGGCAAATAACTTTAGCGTATCCATTTCGAAAATTAACTGTCATAGCTGTTATAATGCTTTATAAAGACTCGAAAGACGTGGTCAGCTCATTGATTCAAATCTTTAATATTGCCAGTGATGTCTTGCATAGAGATACATGAGTATCATTTCTGTTCATTCTCTGCCGATATGACGTACTGCGACCATCGGTACATCTAGTGAAATAAGTTTCTCTAAAAAGACAAGAAGCAAATGATACCTGTGGAAAGTATTATGGACTCAGACTACACGGATTACCACGAACTTCTTCCAAATACAACAATTCAAACTGAATCTCTGCTGCATGACACGGATCAAGCAAATAGATGCAATTGTATTCGCATGAATTCAGATAAAACAGCTCATGTTTTCAACAAGATAGTGTCATCTTAGTAGATTGCAAGCCTCTAAACTCAGCAGACCACTTCATATAACTAGGTTGCAATATCGTATGTACTTTAAGCGATTTCATCAATTGCATTGGTAAAGCATGTACCGCAATTAAGTTTATCAAACATTGAAATCTGATCACTGATTAAATAAAAGTCGATTTTTTCCTGGTGATAGTTATGTTAGTTATATTGTACAGCATCTCCATTTTGAAACAAACGAAGCGTTTGTATGTTGAATAAGCAAGGTTGGGAATTATACAATGATCGTACGTACTACTTTAAACAGATTCTGGAAGATAACTCTAGGAATGTTTGTAAGTAAATATTTTTTGACCAATAAAAAATAGACGTATGGTCACAAGTCTCTCATTTCACAAACCAATGCTGAGAATAATCTCATAAGCTACGTTTCCCTATGGAATTCTACGTACAGATGCGACAGTGCTGGCCATCTTGCAAAAGATATACATCACCTCAGTGTGGAGACTTGATGCAGTTTAGAAAACTAACCAGGAGCGATGGCCAATAGGGATAGATGGCGACAGGGACGAGGGAATCTATGCTATCAGCACAGCTTGATGGCTTTTATAAGAGCATCCACTGGTATTAAATTCTTTCTCGGTTGTTTACAATGCAAGCTGACTCGCTATTATACTAACCAATCTTTATTCTGTATTTTTTTATCTTTATATATCCATATGTATTGCAACAACATTCTTTTATGTGTGTTGCCATTTTTTTTATGAATGTCTAATTATTGAATATTTATTCATTTTTTTGTCATTCCTACGCAAACCATATCTAGTCATTTTCTCTTTTCATGATAGCTTGGTATACAGTTTAATATTTGGGTGCTTACGAGCAATCCTTCAACAATTACTGGTAGGATTATCACCATACACATTAATTACCTTGTGTTTATCATATGTGCGTAACTGCACACACACACACACATATATATATATATATATATATATATATATATATATATATATATATATATCTGTTTGAATTGTCGAGTTGTACATAAATGTTCAAGACGGTGTCATGTCCAGTTTATGCAAAATATAAAATGTATACTCTCGACTTTTTCGGATATGTCTGCATCCCTGCCTTATGATTCAATAAATTAGGATGGCAGTCAATTTTTGTGCAACTAATGAATTTGACGTGATATTACATGTAAATTGCCAAATAGGTTTTAATCTTCCAACAAATTTAAGAAAGTTTTATGAACAATGCTTTAAAACTAAGGGAATCTAATAAACTTACATTTTTAGAAATTTTAGCTGAATAAGTCTTAATTTTCTTGAATGATTTTTATGAATTCCTACATCAGTCTATTAATTATAGACTAGATTATCGATTCATTTGCATAATATCTAAGCTCTACTTATTACTTGCAAAATATACAATATCTTCGTTTGTTTGTAAATGAATTATTGGGAAAATGAAAATTAAATGAGATTTTAATACTCATTTGCTGAAAGGTCGGACCGTTCAATATTGAAATAAAGGTTTATAAATTTGCTTCGTTTTTATTTTGAAATTAGATTAGACAATAAACATAATTGCTTTTGGATTTTTTTGTTAGGTTTAAATTTTTAGAGTTTTAGAAGAATTTGGGTTATATTTTTCCAATATCAAAGAAAAGGAAAAAATAATGCAAGCTGTGCAATCAAAATTATTATCCTGCTTTGCGCCGGTGGAATTTTCCAGCTCGTTCCGTTTCACTATTTAAATAGACTATCTAGTTTAGCGACCTCGGCAAGTTAACTACTATTTTCTGTTCGGGAAGCTAGATGATGCATATTTTGTTGTACCTCGCTTACCGGACGAGATTTAGAACTTTACCAATTCGCCTCGCTTCTCTCTGCCAGTTTAATTGACTTATCTCTTCGCATCTTGGTACCATAAGTTTACAATATGAACGTAGTTGTATAATTACTAGTCAAACACTCATTTTCAAGATTTATATTCATTAGATAAAAAAATTCTGATGGGGAGGATTATGGTAGTATTACTGACTAAAATGAATTATTTCTTGAACGTTGTTTTCTTTATATTGAAATTAAATGCTATCCTATGGAACACAAACACTTATATACTACGTCAAGGTTTTTCTTTCAAAAATAAGTGGATATCAATGACAAAAATTGAGCATTTTTCATTAAGATTGAATAATCACTAACAATGAAACTTGTAAATAAGTCTCCTGAACTAATTCTAGTTTGAACCCACTTAACATTCTTTCGGAACTTCAATAAAATGTAATTCCCTTAATTTTGAAGAAAAGGAAATAATATACGAAAGAAAGGACAAAGAACACAATACATGAAACGTCGCAGAGGGAAAAAAATCTTAAACAGAAAGTAAATTACTGATTCGTCTATTCAACACAAATTTTGTTCCTGAATAATATGCATAATTTCTTAATAGCTTATGTTGTAAAAATATTTAAAACATGATTCCGTTCATATATTATTTTTATGCCTAGAGGTATTGAATTTAGAAATTAACGGATTTTTTATGCTATAAGGGGTAAATTTTCTCATTTTCATTTAGGTACTGAATCTAAAAAATAATAATTTACATATCTATATTAAAGTTATGCAAAAATAAACAAATATTTAGAAGTGAGTTTTTCGAGATTTTCGATTATAACAAATTGCGTGTCAGCCCCCAAATATACTCTGTCATATTTTAATCATAGACTTCTTGGTCACATAAATAAGGTTTAAATAGGAAAAAAATAGGCATATTTCATTTACAATAAAGAATCAGACAACATGTGTTTAAGAAAATTAAGGTGCTGTTGATGTGAAAACCGTATAAATGATTATACTGTACTATCTCCTGGAAATGTTTTGAATTAAGGTTTTATTAGGTGTTTTTAACTGATATCGTTGCTTTTCAAAAAACCTAAGACTAAAAATAAGTTACCCTTCCCCCAAAAAAGGATGAAGTTTGTAAAGCTGAACATCTATTTGACTACAATGT
Organism: Sepioteuthis lessoniana; assembly: GCA_963585895.1. NCBI lineage: Eukaryota > Metazoa > Mollusca > Cephalopoda > Myopsida > Loliginidae > Sepioteuthis > Sepioteuthis lessoniana. The sequence continues at coordinate 3,729 of CAUZXS010004769.1, read as the reverse complement.
TTGCAAAGAAGACCAAAACGTAAAAATTTACTTTGACGATCACTTGACCAAAGACAGCAATTCAACCATCAAAATATAACGTGTAGGGTTAATGACAATGTAAGTAGGACGTATTCGAGTCAACTCTCCCTCTCTTACACTTTCACTCTCTTCTCGTGCAATCTATTCTCTCTCTCTCTCTCTTTCTCGTGTGCTCTATTCTCTCTCTCTTTCTCGTGTGCTCTATTCTCTCTCTCTCTTTCTCGTGTGCTCTATTCTCTCTCTCTCTTTCTCGTGTGCTCTATTCTCTCTCTCTCTTTCTCGTGTGCTCTATTCTCTCTCTCTCTTTCTCGTGCGTTCTATTCTCTCTCTCTCTTTCTCGTGCGTTCTATTCTCTCTCTCTCTTTCTCGTGCGTTTTATTCTCTCTCTCTCTTTATCGTGCGTTCTATTCTCTCTCTCTCTTTCTCGTGCGTTCTATTCTCTCTCTCTCTTTCTCGTGCGTTCTATTCTCTCTTTCTCGTGCGTTCTATTCTCTCTTTCTCGTGCGTTCTCTTCTCTCTTTCTCGTGCGTTCTCTTCTCTCTTTCTCGTGCGTTCTCTTCTCTCTTTCTCGTGCGTTCTCTTCTCTCTTTCTCGTGCGTTCTCTTCTCTCTTTCTCGTGCGTTCTCTTCTCTCTTTCTCGTGCGCTCTATCTTTCTCTTTCTCGTGCGCTCTATCTTTCTCTTTCTCGTGCGCTCTATCTTTCTCTTTCTCGTGCGCTCTATCTTTCTCTTTCTCGTGCGCTCTATCTTTCTCTTTCTCGTGCGCTCTATCTTTCTCTTTCTCGTGCGTTCTATTCTCTCTCTCTCTTTCTCGTGCGTTCTATTCTCTCTCTCTCTTTCTCGTGCGTTCTATTCTCTCTCTCTCTTTCTCGTGCGTTCTATTCTCTCTCTCTCTTTCTCGTGCGTTCTATTCTCTCTCTCTCTTTCTCGTGCGTTCTATTCTCTCTCTTTCTCGTGCGTTCTATTCTCTCTCTTTCTCGTGCGTTCTATTCTCTCTCTTTCTCGTGCGTTCTATTCTCTCTCTTTCTCGTGCGTTCTATTCTCTCTCTTTCTCGTGCGTTCTATTCTCTCTCTTTCTCGTGCGTTCTATTCTCTCTCTTTCTCGTGCGTTCTATTCTCTCTCTTTCTCGTGCGTTCTATTCTCTCTCTTTCTCGTGCGTTCTATTCTCTCTCTTTCTCGTGCGTTCTATTCTCTCTCTTTCTCGTGCGTTCTATTCTCTCTCTTTCTCGTGCGTTCTATTCTCTCTCTTTCTCGTGCGTTCTATTCTCTCTCTTTCTCGTGCGTTCTATTCTCTCTCTCTCTCGTGCGTTCTATTCTCTCTCTCTCTCGTGCGTTCTATTCTCTCTCTCTCTCGTGCGTTCTATTCTCTCTCTTTCTCGTGCGTTCTATTCTCTCTCTTTCTCGTGCGTTCTATTCTCTCTCTTTCTCGTGCGTTCTATTCTCTCTCTCTCTCGTGCGTTCTATTCTCTCTCTCTCTCTCTCTTTCTCGTGCGCTCTATTCTCTGTCTCTCTCTCTCTTTCTCGTGCGCTCTATTCTGTCTCTCTCTCTCTTTCTCGTGCGCTCTATTCTGTCTCTCTTTCTAGTGCGCTTTATTCTCTCTCTCTCCGTGCGCCATCCTCCCTCTCTCTCTTCACGTGCTGTTCTCTATGTCTCTCTCCGCGCGACGTTCTCTCTCTTTCTCTCTCTCTCTCCACTCACGCACTGTCCTCTTTCTTTCAATCCTTACACTCCCTCGGTCGTTCTCTCCCTCATCCAGCTGAGTAACTCTCTTTTGCATTATATATAACCTTTGCTACTCAGGATGTTGATAGAGTCGGACACAATCGATCGTGTCGTGTCGTAGAGCATTGTTGTGTTAACCATTAGCTGCATAATCAAACAAATGTCAATACTTGTTCGGTTGATAGTAGAATAACTCATTGTATGCAACTTGAATAACTAACGAAGGAAGTGATGAGTCTTTTCTTCAATTCCTCTCTTCAAAGTTACCTTTTTTTTTTTCTTTGGCTGATTGCTACATCTTTTTGTTCATTTTCTTTCGAAATCCACTTCTTCATGACACATCTTTCTTTTCTCTGTATTTAAATATTTTCTGTTGATATGTATTTTTTTAGGTGCTTATTAATTATTTCTTTTTTTTCACCCATTTTATTTTTCCTCTCATTTTGATTATCACACATTTTCAATTTAACTTAATCATTCCGTTTCAATATTCTTCTCCCTTGATATCTTGTAATGTATAGGGATTTAAAAACGCGTACCTACATTAAAAATGTTACTGGTTAGTTAATTCGATTTCTCAATAAGCTATCAATATTTACGTTTTTTTTTTCTCAGTTCTGAGTAATTTTAATTTTTAGGACGTAAAGATATTGGTATGAAGTGTGATTTAGAATATCGCTCCATACTGTGTTCGGTATTTTTTTAAAATTATCTATATTATCTAACCTATGCATTACATTACTTCCTATCGTTTCACCTGTTTTTAATATCTTTAATCATTTATCTCATGTTTTATCGAAAATGAGTTTATGTAGATGATATCTTATGTATCTAAATTCGTTCTATGGCTTTAGCCAGTTAATGATTTTTCTCTTATATATGAGGATGCATTATATATAGTTTGCATTCGAAAGTTAAATTCATGGACGCTTCAACAAAAATTGGAGAACAATGTATCTTATAATTGATGTAAGTCTTTAACACAAACTGTAACGTTTCCATTAGTTATTAACGGCATATTCTTTAACATAAATCTTAATTAGTAAAGTTAGTAATTAATGTGCATCCTGTCGGTTGTATCTAGAGACTAACAACATACAATTATACTATTCGTATAACGTGCCATCAGAGCTCACAAATAGCCGTTTGTAATACTTCTACACCCCATAGAAAATGATAGCACTACGGTTCTAAAGGGTCCATGAGTGTAGCTATACGGCTTCATTGTCAGCCAGCGTTCGTGGTGACCTCCACAATAAGAAAAAAGCAACGAACATTGCAAAAACCATCATGGCTGACTAATAGAAAACTTTCTCGTTGGGATAATGAGTTGCGTTCGTCAATAGATCTGGAGACTGAGGTTGAATCTCAGGTTGGGTCATACAAATATGACAGCATCAATAGTAAAATGGAGCATTACAAGGAGTATTTCAGTACACAATCCAACATATCAGAACAGAATATATTGGTTCGAAGGAAGTCGAAATCTTTATGTACATTACCAATTAATATATAAATATACGAGATTTAAAAAATTAGCTCGTAAAAATGAAAGAGGCTATCGACTATATGGAGATCGGACCTAACCGATAAAATGAAACGCAGTTTCTTCCAGGCAGCGGTCACATCGATACTGCTATATGGATGCACTACATGGACGCTAACAAAACGGCTGGAGAAGAAACTAGATGGCAATTACACAAGAATGCTGCGTGCAATCCTGAACAAGTCCTGGCAGCAACACGCCACGAGACACCAATTGTACGGCCACCTGTCCCCTATCACGAAAACTATTCAAGTTAAGCGAACAAGACATGCAGGACATTGCTGGAGAAGCAGAGATGAACTCATAAGAGATGTACTCTTATGGATCCCCACACATGGCCGCTCAAAAGCAGGACGACCAGCACGAACGTACATTCAGCAGCTATGTGAGGATACAGGTTGTTGTCCTGAGGACCTGCCTAGGGCGATGAACGATAGGG